>BMAW01119451.1:91866-110033 GCA_019974015.1 Nephila pilipes
GGCCTACCATAGTAAAACACATTTTTTTGGCAAAATTAGTTTTTTTTATTCAACATAATTCCCTTCAAGGGTGATTCACTGATTATAGTGACCCTCCAACTTTTCAATACCATTTTTGTAGTACGATTCGTCCTTTGCTTCAAAATGGGCCACAGTTTCGACGATGACCTCTTCATTCGACGAAAATTTCTTCCCAGCGAGCATTCTTTTGAGATCTGAGATCAGAAAATAGTCGCTGGGGGCCAGATCTGGAGAATACGGTGGATGATGAAGCAATTCGAAGCCCAATTCATGGATTTTTGCCATCGTTTTCACTGACTTGTGACACGGTGCATTGTCTTGGTGAAGCATCACTTTCTTTTTCTTCAAATGCGGTCGTTTTTCGGCGATTTCGTCCTTCAAACGGTCCAATAACGCTATGTAATAGTCGCGGTTGATGGTCCTTCCTTTTTCGAGGTAGTCAAAGAAAATTATTCTTTGCGCATCCCAAAATACAGACGCCATAACCTTGCCAGCCGACTGTTGCGTTTTCCCATGCTTTGGAGCGGGTTCATCGTGTGCAGTCCACTCGGATGACTGTCGATTGGACTTCGGAGTGAAAGGATGGAGCCATGTTTCATCCATTGTCACATATCGACTCAAAAACTCGGGTTTATTACGCTTGATCATCTTCAAACACTGCTCCGAATCATCAACTCGTCACTGTTTTTAGTCTAAAGTGAGCTCGCGCGGCACCCACTTTGCACAGAGCTTTCTCATACCCAAATATTCGTGAATGATATGATGTACACGTTCAGTTGATATCTATAGAGTGTCTGCTATTTCATTCAATTTGAATTGACGGTCATTCCAAACCTTTTTGTGGAATTTTTTAATGTTTTCGTCGGTAACATCCTCTTTTGGGCGTCCACTGCGTTCACCGACTTCGGTGCTCTTTTCACCACGTCTAAACTTAGCATACCAATCCTTGATGTTTGATTTTCCTGGGGCAGTGTCCGGAAACTCGGCATCGAGCCAAGTTTTTGCTTCAACTGTATTTTTTCCCTTCAAAAAGTAATATTTTATCAACACGAGAAATTCCTTTTTATCCATTTTTTTTCACAATTAAAAAAGTTGCTTCACTCAAAATGCTATAATTCACAAACTAATGATCCGACAGCTGTCAGATTTATACACGCATCTTTTGAGGGTTAGGTCTAACTAAAAACATATAGATTTAATTCTAGTGGCGCCATATATGTGTCAGGCCTGGGACTTCTTAATTGACTTATTATATTTATATATATATATATACATACATACCAAATTCATTTTTTAGCATACAACCATGAAATTGTTGAAAATGACGTTTTACGACTAGTACTGTGAAAGGCAGCTCTGCAGGAAGGCGATGCATATCCAAATGTCAGCACTATTAGATGTGAGGGGACGTCACAGCGCCAAGGCAACTACAAAAAAAGAAGTATGCATTTCCCGATATTTCTTAGAAGTGAAAGTGAAATTGGGGCTACAAGTAAACTTTAAAATACCTTTACACGTTGTCGAATGATTGTCAAGCGTAGTTTGATAAGTGTTACAAAAGAGTTAGGGATTGACAAATCTGCAGTTTCAAGAGCTTGGAAAGCCTTTTAAATGACAGATACAGCTATAAGAAAGGTTCGCGGTGGCTGGCAAATGAAAACAATGGCAGAGTGGTGACAGGTATATCATTCTGCTGTAAGATTGTCTCTCTTATTAACGGAGTTAGGTTTTGTTCACTGATGAGAGTTGTAATTAACAACGAAAATCAATAAAAATTCTTAAAAAACAAAACCATATTAAACTTTCACACATTAGAAACTTCGGTCAATGAAGAATACATTAAAATTATAGTCGGTTTATAAACATGAATCTATAAGAAAACTAATTAAATAATAGTGAAAAATTTATGATCTTTCAAATTTTGTTTTACATTCGGTCAATCACAGGTACAAAAACACATATCTTCCTTTCACGCAGCACCCATATATATTTTTTTAAAAAAAAACAGCATCGACTGTGTAGATAATTCAGATAAGAGAATATATTTGAATCTTTTTTCCTTTCCTTCACTGCCTGTTTCTTTTATGATAGTCTAAACGCGAAGGTTGAAGCTCTTGCACTTGATCCAATGCACTTGAAAAATTGTGTGATGCGCTTTGAAGTACTGGAACAAAACCACGTGTGGTTTTAAGAAGATTTAAACAGAAAAGTAGATAACACTATTCTATCTGATAATGGATTCATTACTTGCTTTTTCCTAGTTCTACATTGAAATTCATGCTATTTGTGAAGGTTGATGTACTTGAAATATGTCTTCCAATTCCAAATGGGCATTAGAAGATATCCAATTGTTTTATCTAGCCCAAAGTACAATCATGTTGGCTTAATAAGAAATCTTATAGATGTACTTTTGTTTTTATTGAAACGAATTTAGCCGTTTTTAGACATTATTCAATAAAAATATTTACTATGGGAAATTGAATAACTTATTAATGTAGACATTATAGAAGCCATGACGAGAAATAGTGCGTGGAGAAACGCTTCTCACGCGGTAAGAGTAAATGATAGAAAAAAGAGCATTGAAATCAAGCCAAAAGCTGCTTTATACACTGCTGGCCATTATAACTGCAACATCATAACAGGAAGCAATTACACCCAACTCTTTTTTTCACGGTCTTTTTTCACACGATTTTGAAAAAACACAGTTCACCAATATGCTTTTTTACACGAATTTTTTGTTCTAGCACGAATCCCTCCAAATCTTATTGAGTTATAATTTTGACAGCGTAATCAAAATACAATCGTTTTGTGCCTACATATGTGTGAATGACTTGGACAATTTCATAGCTTGTTTACTTTGTATTCTAGATTTATTGTAAAACCCGAATTTTATAATCACTTTTTTCTTTGTTTTGTTGTACTTCAACTTGAAACAGCATTTCGGTTTCCAACGAAACTGGAAAATCATCACTCACTCTTCCGACTATATTCGTTTGCTTGAAACAATTAATTGTTTTAACATGTTATTAACTTGAAATATAACCTTAAAATCACAAATTTTATCACGTTTGATATTTATTTTACAAATTTGTATATATATATTTTTCATTTCGATAATTCAAGTCGATAATGACGAAGTCGAAGGTGAAGTTCGGCTATTGAAGATTGATTGAATTCGCTAATACTTAAAATTTTCTAAAAGTATGAAATAACATGTTGTTACGGTTCTGACATGGAGCCTGCATTAAAATTTAAACACACAATTTTATGCTTGCTTGGGATATAAAATTATATGTGTGCTTCAGTCTCCCCAAAAACATCTGCTAATAATAGAGTTTGTAACAACAACAAAAAAATGTTAATAACGAACAAAATTCTTCATTTGAATCAAAGACGACAGTTGTGTTAGACATATTTGACACATCTCCTGATCATAGCCTTTTTGATCCATTTCAAAATAGACTTTCACGCTTATAATCAATTAGCGATGAATAGTTAGTAGTTTTATACCTAATTTCAATTTGAAATTTTTATGTTGTATGTACCTCTGAATTTTCACTGTTCACTAATTCTAATTTGTTTTTTGCAATAAAAGTGAATTGTTTTTGTTTTATAAATAGATAATATGGATTTCATTATTACTTTTTTGCATGGTTTTTGGGGAAAATATTCAGAATATTTTATCAGATACGATTTTTTGAAGTTGTGGAACATATACGCATATTTACCATTCTCGCATCTATTCTTTATACGATTTTTTTACACGGATTTCTAAGGAACGCATATACATTGTAAAAAAAAAGAGTTCGGTGTACAAAAAAGATGTTTATTATACATAAACAGTATGGCATGAAGACAAAACGATTAAATTTGCTAGCAGTTTGTGGATTTACAGGGTGTGAAATTAGCAGCAACAGCTACCATCCCTAACAGCTAAAACGGCCCTTATCCTGATAGGCATGGAGTCGAATTGGACTTGGATGATAGAAACGTTCCACTCATTCCATGATGCTTCAAGTCTGTGCCCCACTTCATCAACCGTATTAGCTTGAGACGCATAGCTGTCCAGTCTCCATGAGCATATGTTTTCTTTGGGTGACAGATCTGGAGACCATGTAGGACAAGGCAACAATCTATTACCCAAAGTAACGAGAAGGGTCAGAATACGTCTGGTAACATATGATCATTTAATATCTTGTTGGACGGTATTTGATTAGATAGGGCACTAGAAGTTAGGACATACCAACTGGACATAAGATGTCAGAAATACTGAAATTACCATCGATTTAAACTAGAGATGTGCGTGTCGTGTACCCAATGGCTACTCAAACCATCACAATAGGTAAAGGGCCCCTATTCTGATATCGAATGCAAGCAAGTGACGAGCAGTCTCCTCGGAGCCTCCAGGCACCGACGCTGCAATTAGAATTCTGCATTCAGAACTAGGACTCACCTGAAAAGTCGTTATTGTGCCAATCCTGTATCCTGCTTTTTCGTTCGGGGTTCCAGAATCGCCGTCTCCTTTATACTGCACTGAGAAGGAAAGCCGAAGTAATGGTCACTGTGGGGAAAGGCCACGTTGACACAAACGAGTGGATACTGGCCCCATTTCCTGACTAAAGGTCTGTGATGTGGATGTTTTCAGGGCCGACCGGAAAGCATGTCTGTCCTCTCGAGCGTTATTCATGGGAGGGCATGGAGATCCTGCATACCATTTATTATGACTCTCAACCACCCATTAATTCCAAATTGACAGTGGTTAGATTTCGACCAGTGCAACGGGTGATATCACAGAACGATAATCCACACTCTCGATTGGCAACGATCCTGCCAATATCGAATTTCGACAGTTCCTGAAAAGCATTCTTTCTACTTATTCGAGACATATCTCGATATTCCGGACAAACTCCAACATTGCAACACTCTTTCCGGATGAAAAATCCATTACACATTTTTTTTTTCTTTTCTGCAGGGCTTCAGATATCGTTTCTCCCACCTGCGTCGTCTAAATGCGCTGAAATACTAATCATATGCATATCTAAACTTCTTCATTCGACGTTCGTCATATCATTCCTTCCTACTATTTTTTCAATAAGTGAAGGATCTGAGAGACTCATTATTTAAGGACATATATAAGAGTATATATATGTATTGATCTCACGTAAAACTAATTTAATTTTCTAATTTTCCGATTCTATAACCCATTAGTAAAGCGATCATTCTTATTTGTTGTTACAATTGCAAATTGTCCGGTAAATTAAGAGATTACACTCTCATGAAATGTGTTGAATCAACATTCCGAAAGTCATAAATCTGTCGGTACTAATCCCTAACAGACTGATAGATTACATGAAAAGGACTCGTAATCCCTTCATATTATAGCATATGAACATGTAATATGGAGAAATCCCTCCTATAAATTCGAATACTAGGTAGAATTCGTTATCGTCCTATGTTATTGAGCCGGAGGAGGTACGCCTTTTGCCTTGCTCGTTTTAATAATGAATAATTATTGCCTCTCTCTCTCATCAAATGAATATATATATATATACTGAGAGAGAGAATTACTCTACAAGAGAGGGTTAATGGCTTGTTTTCTTAGTTCGCTACAGTTTTTTTTCCTAATGTAAATAAAGAGACGGATTACAGATATTTAATTAAAGTATAATTTATGGTACATACAAAATTATTAAATTGCTATTTAGATTATGAATAACTTTAGTGTATTTATAAAATTTCAGACTTCTCTACACAATGTGTCCAATCACTATGAATTGCTTCTTGTATCTGATAACAATAAGTTTTCTCCGTGCGGAGAGCTATATAAAATAGCAGTACACTGATTGGTGTCACCTTCTAGTATAGGGAAGTGTTACAAGTATAGATTCTTACAGCAGGGTTAGTCCTGTGCTCTGATGACCTCAGCAATTATTTCATCTGCATTATTCAGGGAATTATGCAGAAGAAATAATTCCCTGAATTGCCCCTACCACTATTGTCCCGCTGAATGTACTCTATGAAATAGGGAATAGCTTTCAGTAGCAGATATATTACTATTTCAAAAGCCATCATGGTGTAGAGAGGGTTAGCTTTGTCATTTCGTGATAGAGACATATTTCATAAATGACGACACTGTCTGAAGAAGTTGACTTTCAATTGCGAACTTGGGTGAGCAAGTATAACTTTCGCTACTGGGCTGCAAACAATTCGAGTCAAATCCATAAGCAATCTCTTCATAATGATCGAGATAGAGGTGTGTTGTTGCAGATTTTGGGGGTGTAGCGCATACTCTAATTGGTGTCACCTTCTAGTATAGGGAAGTGTTACAAGTATAGATTCTTACAGCGGGGTCAGTCCTGGATGGGTCAGTCTGATGACCTCAGCAATTATTTCTTCTTCATTTCTTCTGAAAACAAAACTTGAAGAGCAGGAGAATTAGGATGTTGATTTTAATAAGATGATACCATAGCATTCTTGGACAGAATATCGGTGGACTTGTTGAAGTTATCTTTTTTCGTAGTATCTGATTTCACTATGAGGTGACATTTCATGCCCGGTACATTCAGATCTATCGCCTTGCAACTATTATCTCTGAGGGGCATCTGAAGACACAAGTCTGGAGAAATAAGTTCCAGGTCATCCGATTAACTGAAAGCAGCTATTCGTCAAGAAATTGTGACAATACCGCAAGAAAGGACGTGGAGGGCAATGAGGAACATCTAAGTGAGAAATGTATAGACAGTGAAGGTCGACATTTGGAAGATATCATTTTTAAAATGAAGAGAAGGGGATTGTGAAAAATGAAATGGAAAATATTCTTCATAACTGTAAAATAAATTTCTGAATAACATATAATTGCTTTATTATTTATTTTTGAAATCGGGGAGCTATTTTTGCCACACAGTGTACAATATTATAAGAAAAGCAAAATTATCATTCAACGTTTAACATTTATTTAAACAAAAAGTAATACTTGAAATATTCGTGGAATAAATACATTGAGAAGAAATAAATAAAAAATGCAAAAATAAAGATCAAATTGAGAACATGAGTGATTCTTTGTCTTTATTTACCCAGGAGAGAAATATTTCATTACATTAACACTGGTGATAGGTACATTTGGGCTTGCTTGAGCTCCTACTTTCTCTACCTCATATCTATCTCTGGACATAACTTAGGTAACTTTATAAGCTATTTAGGTCTATTTTTGAACCTACACCAAACTATGGGGCGGTACCAAAACACCTATTTGATATTGGAAGTCTTTTTTTTCTCTTCTTATTATAGATTTTCTGATTCTCAGACTTTATATTGTAAATATTTTATTTTGCTTCTAGACGGATATTTTTATTTTGGTCCAGATATTCTTTTTCTATTATTTTGGGTGAAATTTAAAGAAACTTCTTTCCAAATGTCTCTGCCTCTGACGGCTTGAAAGTTTAATGGCTTGGTCGACAATACATATCATATATAATTTAAATGATATTGGATTTCCTCTATGACAAAGCAATGATGAAAAGAATCTTTTGTCAACACTTGAGATTTTCCTGTTCCAGATAGAATGATACATTTCTTCCTCAACTTCGGATACTCTAATTAAAATCCTCGCACTTGCATCTTCACATATGTGATTAACTGAAATATCTGTATCTATAAAAGCTGAAATGGTTTCTCAACATGTGTATTTTTTTTATAAATGTAGTTCTTTCTATGGGGTGACAAAAGAGATTTAAATTTTAGATATGTCAAGATCTATTATTAATGTTTTTAATGGCTGCTGTAGAGACGTTTTTATGACTGAAATTTTAGCCGACGTTGTTTTTGTCGAATATTTGGTTTGAGGAGTGATGCCATTAAATAAATGCCGTGTAGCCAACTGATGCACTTTAAGACTGTTGAGGCTTCAAGTCCTCTTGGTGAAGTGTAGAAGCCTTCGTGTTGCTTTTAAGTGTATTAAGTAGTGTAGTGTTAATAGGTAAACAATAAAATCTAAAAAAGTAATAAAATTCTTTATTTAATATGTATAAATGTATTAAGATAAAATTATTAAACAGTCCTGTGTCACGCGAATGATATTTGATATAAATTGCAGTAAAAAAATTTCCGTTGCTTTTGAATATTACAAAATTGCTCAAGAAATGACATACAAACCATTTTGAAGAAACTGTAAAAGAACAAAAGTAAAGTAAATGAATTTTTTCTTCAAATTTTTTTTTTGTGACTTTTATTCAGTTTTAGGCTTTTTAAGTCATAATTTGTAACTATGTTAAATCATTTGAAGATGAAATATTCTTATTAAAAGTAAAATGATTAATATTATATGAAAGAAAGTATAAAGTATTTTCCTTTTCCTCAAAGGCATTTGTCAGACCGACAGCGTTTTGCAATAAACAGGCCAAATATGAAACCAAAAATTAAGAAAAGTATCAAGTTTAAGTAACATTAAAATGCTCTTTTTAGTCGATTTCGAAACTAGCAATAAGGCATTCGGTATTTCGTACGGATGTACGAAGTTTGGGATTGGTAATATTGCAATATAACATTAGGTATAGTTAATGTAGAGGTAGTAATTATTTTTTTACACATATGTGGAATTCTATAACATTATGTGATATTTTTTTTGGAAAAAATGAATTATTGTTTGCGAATTAAAAAATCAACCCTGTCATAAAAAAGGATTAAGAAAGGTTATATAGCTTATGACTTCTGAATATATATAAAAATTCAATATAAATGGTTTGCATTCAAATTTTGAAAATGTGGATGTGTTGAATAAAGAAAATCAAAATTACATTGTGTTTTTCATCTCTAGTGTGGAAATTCACTTATCATAAAAGATGAAAGCCAAACCCTTAGTTTCAAAAATTAGAGTTTAAGTATTTGTATTAAAGTATACATTTTTTTCTTATCATGTATATAATTCGAAACTCAAATATAGGAAACAAAATATAACATTTGAATTTTTTTTCCATGCTTTGATTATCTGAATCCTCGATAAATTATTTTTTTAAAAATATTAAATTTCTGTAATATCTGAAGTATTCCTTATTCAAGACGATTTATTAAATAATAGGTTAATAATACTCATTGAAATAATTGATTAATAAAAATAATTGTATAAAATATTATAATATTCTTTATTATAAAAATAAAATCTTTTCTTCTATTGCATTGATTTTTCTTCAATTTCATCGATTCTTTTATAAAATGAGACATGAATATTATTCTCCAATGACAATTTGTATGGTAATTAGATAATTTCAAAATTTCTTCTCACTTTTAACCATGATTCAAAATAACTAGATTCGTTGTCGATAGCCTTCGTTTTACTTCCGAGTTCAACATTAATAAACAAACATTCAATCAATCTTCTCTGCAGTGTCGCCATCTTTAGTCAAATGTATTGTTCGGTACTTTTTTTAAATTATTGGTGGGGATATTTCACCGATCTCTGTTCAGTGTCATTGATTTAAACATCTGCTGATTTGAGGAACGGATTGATATAATGTTTGTATAGTTTTGTCTGTGACATCTAATATTTTTCTAATTTCGGTCATATAAATAAACTAGAAAATGTATGTGTGTTAGCTTGTATCACTGCTAATGCTTGCTTTCACCAGTAGTGAACCTAATTTTCGGAATTATAAAAATTAAACAAAAAGCCACTAGATTAACGTAAAAATCGTAGAAAAAATGAATATTTTTCAAGCTGTTTTATAATATATTTCTTCAGTTTATGTGGTATAATGAGCGAAGTTTGATCAAAGATGAGTTGAAAAATGCTACATTTTTAATTCTTTATTTTAACCACTGTAATTAAATATTGTAAATGAAATAAATTTATCTAATCTTAAATCTATTACTGAAATATCAGTGAAATAGCATTCCATATTCTTTCAGAGCTATGGGAAATGAAACTCTTCTCTATTAGTTCTACTCAACCTGCTTCATCTAAACGTTCTATAATATGGAATAAAAATACATTGCCTGCTCTGATTGTCAGCCATTGAGTTTCACTGTTAACTATTATATCCACAACAGTTGAAATGCAAGAAATAACTTAAAAATTAAATTATTTAAAATTTTAAAATGGTTTAAAGGATGTCATATTTGTCTCGAGGTGTTTGAAAAATTTCTAATGAATTTTCTTATAAATAAATATTTTAGAGTCAAATTATATTGGCATCCTAATGAATCGCCTCTAAATTGCATTTCTTTTATACCTTAAATAATTTTCTCCATTTTAAACAATTTTTTTGAAAAACTTTAAATCTTTAAATGAGAAGAACGCATTACACGTTTATGATTTGTATCAAATTTCGAAAAACATTTTTCGCTTTTGAATAAATTTTGTATTAAGCTTAAATAAATATTTTAATTTTATTTTTGATAAATGTACGTGGGCAGGAAAAATAATTTTTTATATTTTTGACTGCATACGTAAACAGATGGAATTATTTTTGTTGGAAACAGTTCAGAAAAGTTTAATACTTTCGGAATCTATTGGAATATTTTGTTGGTTCACAATGAGTGTTCAGTATAGTAACAATTCGACGAGCAATAAATGTATATAAATTTCGCACATAAGATGAGTATATAATGGTATTTTATACTATTCTTCTTGTAAAATAGCTGCTAATTTTACAAGTAATTCTGGAAGAGGATTGAAAATCAATTTGGTACTTATCCTTAGATAGTTACAATTTTTTAAAAAAATCCGTACGTTTTGTAATTTTTTAAATTATTAATACACAGAAAGGTTGTTGAATTTCTTAATTTGAAATGATATATTTTACAGTTTTCACCATAACCATTTAAGTTAAAAATTCATTTCAGCAAAAATTGGTTATTTTCATTTATCTAAATTTTTTTAATCATTACAGTGAGTAAAAGGTGAAAGAATCATAATAAATATTATATATTTTGTTAATCATTATAAAAAATATTTTTGTTTTATATTCATTGAATATTGATATAATATATTAGAATCGAGAAATAAATGATACATAAGCAGGCATAAATAGAAGAAAAAAGAACAAAAACTTTTTATCACTGAAATTTAAAGTGTCTGATAAATATTTAATACAGTAAAGTTACTAAATAGTTTGTTTCTAGTATTTACAATCGGATAACTTACTTCAAATTATCTCAGTATTTTTTTTTTCTCTTATCAAAATGAATAAAAAATAAGGTAAAATATTGAATACTGTTCAATAAACTATATCAATAACATGTTTTCTTTTCTTTTGTAGTTATTATAATTCATTTGGTGACTTAGTGATTGGCATCTATATCACTGATATTTATTTGAGTACATTTTAACTCATACGCTTTATTAATTAATTTGCTATTTTACGAATTTTTTTTTGCTTTATAAAAATTAATCTTCCTGAATTTTCCTATTTTGTGCTTTTCTTAAAATATTTTTATTACGAAAAACGTAATTACCTTATTTTTATTTTTGTCCAAAGATGGGTATTTCCTAAAGATGGAGTTTAACAGATGGAGTTTTAATAACAATAAGTAGTTCAGAAATAAATTATTTTATTAGTTTAAAGTATTTTTCTTATCAATTTTGCAGTTTATTCAAAGGGTAAAAGTCTATAAGTTATATTTAAGTTTTAAAAATTCCACTTTCAAGAGAATTAACTACATTTGTTTAAAATTATAGAGCGTACTCATAACTAATATGAATGTAGAAAAGGCTATTTTCAAGAGTGACGCCCTCAAAACAGCAAAAGTAAGGAACTTTCGGATGTGCTTTGGACTTTTACATTCCATTCTTAAAGCAAAAATTATTTTAAAACAAAGAGGAGCTTTCATTTTATTCAATCACTACAAATGCTTCAATAGAGTTTCAGTAATTTACAATATAACAAGAGTAATAGAGCAAAATATTATACAGGAAGAATTTGAATATATTTAAATTCAATAATTAATTAAATATTTTCAACGTTTTTCATGAAATCTTAAATAATGATTAAAAATAATGAACATATTCTATACTTAAAATGTTTCTGGTTATTTCTTCAGATTACAATGTAATGTGTGAAATTTCCCATTAATTAATAATTCACTGATTATAGGATACATACAATATGTTTTTCATTTCCTTAACTTTATCCTTTATATAAAGCAAAGTATAAGCGACTCCATATTCTTGTTATATGGCATTTTCTATTGAATGCAGATGATTGATGGAAATATTTGTGACAACTAGCCATTATATATGTACCTGGTCACAGTGACAGCTTGAGTTGTCAAGATAAAGTACCGAAGCCTGTACATATCAGTTTAACATTTTAGCCAATGAATAATTGATTGTAAGCGTTTAACCTAAGGAAATATACAGTTATGTGTAATATTTAATGTGAAAACTACATTTTATATAATAATAATAGTTAAAAAGTAGTAATGAAACTCTTCACTTAACTGAATTAACCATGACAAAATTTAATGACAATTTTTATCTAAATAATTATCCAAGATCACTAAAAAAAATTAGTTATTTATGGAGATGTATTATAATAATCAAGCTATTTAAAATTGATTTTATTATTATTGTAATTTATAACTGCACTAATAATTCGCTGATACACTGAAAATAATCTAGAAGATTTCTTTAGGAATATGTTTTTTGATAATATCTTTAATTTTTTTACATATAATAGACCCTTTTTTATTTGCCTCGGTAGAATTTTCATATAATACAAATACCTAGTTAAAGTTCTAATAAAAATATTATTGAGCAAAATCTAATTAAAGATCTCATAAAACAACTCTAAGTTAATGTCCTACTAAAAGCTAATTTTCTGTACTAATATGTTGTTATTTTAGTTTCACTCCTACGCAATAATATTTATTCTATATTAGATATTTACTGTTTAAAAGATTAAACTCTTGACGCTTACATTTATAACTATTTTCTTTTTTTGTTATTTTTGATGTTTTCATTTTGTACGATAACGCTTTTGATTTGATTTTAAGCAAATGGTATAATACTTTTATATCGTAAAATAATTATATCAGCTATTTTTAAAGACAATATAAGCTCAAATTTCAAACATCCATATTTTTTGTACGATGTTCATGAAATACAATACAAAATAATGCTTCAAATGCTTTTATATGTTACACAAAATCCTATTTCAAAATTCACACGTTTTTATTTGTTAAAATGTTCTACTATCTTATACATATATTTTAAATATTACTTACTGCTTACAATTGAAAGTAATATAATTAGAAAACATTACCTTAGACCTTAAGTAGGAAATTTCTTAGAAGAAAGCTATAGTAGATAGAACGGAACTTTTGGGATTCATGAAAGCACTATCACAGAATCATTACATAAGAAATTGGTACGCTTCAATTGCAGTAAGGACTCTTTTGACTTACTTTGAAAATAATACTGCAGCACATAATTTTAACCTTGGGAATATAAGGTCTTCACCTGTGTAATCTTAATTTGCTGGTCACAAGTCTAACCAGAGTTCCACTAGTCGTAATATGCAAGACGTATATTAAGCAACTGCTCCAAAGAACCATTCTGAAGCTTCGAAGGAACCACGTTTATCTAACTAGGTAACTTTTCAATCATAATTTTTTTTCAATATGAATGCTATTGATACTCCCTAACATTACCAAAACGTTATGCTCTTCTTGATACTCTGAGGTTGGAAGTGGTTCGATCCAATAATTTTTCGATCCAATAATTTTAAAGTGCTAAAGTTTCCGTATGAATAGTTTGGCTTTACCTACTAAAGGACAAAGTAGTTCCAAAGCTTCAAACAATCTTGCTACAGTAGATATCGCGATTCATTTTGTGTACGAAATACCAAGCTCCACTTTGATATGACAAGAAAAACAGTCATCCATCGGTTTCCAGGAAAATTTCAGGCTTCTCTCGGATTTGCGAAATTATAGTTTCCAATGACATTGGGTGAAAGTTCTAGATGATCTGGGCACAATTTATGAAGATGTATTCCAGTTTTCTGCATAATAGTTGTAAGTTATTATTGCAACTCTTTTGCCTCCTCTGAAGTCCGAGTTCTACACAGGAAACATCGTCTATGTAAAAATTATCAAGCGACTCAAGTAATGCAAGCGGAAAAATACCTTGTTCATCAATGGACAATTGTTTCAAAGTCATTATTGCTAGACAGGAAGCATTCACAGTTCCATTAGTAACTATTACTAACTTATAAGTTTTAGGCAACTTGTTAGGCGTGTACTACAACATTCTTTGAAGTTTGTGTTGACTTGGATCTTTGATTATAAACTCGATACGCCATCTTTACGTTGGCTGTCGAAGCATAAACATGATTTCTAAAGCCAGTCATTATCGAAAATAAATCATCTTGGATGACTCCACATTGTATTGTAAGGAGTCGGTGAAACCCCAATGTGATCAATATGAAACAGTTAAATACCACACGTAATTTTGTGCTGTTTTTTTGAGTCTTAAAAACCCATGACGTGTGGCATATTATACCACAATGAGTCCTCTTTCTTCAACTCCTTCTCTTATGAGGCCAATTTCTAAGCAATTATTCATGAAGCTAATGTAAAACGTTAAATATTCAAGGTCTCTAGGAACGAGTCCCCAGCGATTTGAGTCTCCTGAGAGCATTGTCCTTTGAGTTTTTATTTGAACACAAAGAATCCATTTTAAAGGGTGTTGTAATGATATACATCCCTTCTTCGTTTCTCCGAAGTGTATGCGCAAAGTGTGTTTATCAATTTTATTTATTTCTGATTCGATTGTTTCAATCTCCCAAAATTTATGAAATATTATGTTCAAATTATTTTCTTGAATAACCTACAATGAACTTTAGTTTCACTAACTTGATCTACGTTACCACGTAACCAAATCTGTTTTTAGTTAGAGCAAACGTGAATTTTACGCAAATATTTCAACAGTTAATAAAAATTAGTACATACTTCTACAGTTCATAAAAAAATTTCTGCATCTAAAATTTTTATTTTCTTTGTACATTAAAATTACACTCAGCTAACGTAACTAAATCTGAGATTTATACATGAACACGAAGTATTTTTAAGGGAATTAAAACAGTAATTTTAGAACTGTTAACACGTTTAATTCTGTTTGTAAACATTTATTTTTATTCGCTGTAGTAGATCTAACTGATCTATTTTCTGTCAAAGATTAATTACTTAAGCATAAGATCAAAGTATTTATTTTTTTATTTTCTTAAAGTTCCAAACGATTAGCGCAGTCGTAACTTATGAAGCGTGTTTGACTCCCGTCATTCAACAGACACTTAGCTTCTTCCCTGTCATCATTTTTGTTTTCAACTAAAGCACGAAGAGTACTAAAAAAGAACATTATTATTATTATTATTTTGCCCTTAGCGAAATTGCTGGCTGCAATATCTTGATTAAGTTCATATGAGGAGCCAGAATCATACACAAATTCTTTATTTAGATTTTCAAGGGCAGATGCAGCTGTTTTATCAGAAATGTTTACTTTTGCCCTAGGTTTGATGACGCTTATCCAAAAATAAGTGCGTGATCTTGAAATGAAAGCTTCCTAAATTGTGGATATAAATATAAAGTGTTATTGTCATTTTTGCAGATTACACATTTATTCCTATTTACTTCTGATAAAAACACAATAGGAATCATTTTCTGAAACCCTGAATTATGAAGTTGTTTTAATTACATTATTTGATACCTTCTACTTTTAGTTTCTCAATGATTCATTTTTGGATTTTCCTCTGGATGAAAGATAAATATCGTATTTTTTCTGGAAATTTATTGCTGTTTGAAAATGATTCTATTTTATTACTGCGTGACGTTCCATTTCTCGATCGAACTCACTAAACTTTTATCAGAAACAATTAATTCACATAACGATGGACAATAGTTTACTTTTAAAATTGATAATAATACTCAAAATTAGTCAATAATCTAGATACGAATTGAACAAAATCTTCATATTGTGTCGCTTCATATATCGTTTTTGCTTTAAATGCTCTTCAATTGATTGGAAAAAAAATTAAAAAAAATTCTATACGCAGATTGGTACATAAATTGTTAAATTTCTTACACATTCAATTATACTTTCACTGTTTTTATTTAAAGTATGTATATCAGTTTTGACTTTATTTTCTAAGATTTTCGAGTTGTATTTCATTTTATGATAAGTCGAATTGTTTTTGTAACTAAGCCAGTTTAATTTTCTCTAACACTAAATTAGATTTATTTTCGGATATACTACTTCTTTTTTCTACTTTATTTATTTTCTTTCCTTAGTATTATAATCAACAATATTTTGAATGAATTCAGTGCCATTAATATACAAATCACAATTCTCAATGATATTTTTTAAATCGATAACTTTTATTTGATCAGGAATTACCAAATCAAATTCTTCTGGAACAAGGGTTAGATCGTTTTTCTTACTTAATTTTCTAATTAAAGACACAACAAATTAAATTTTTGAAAAAAAAATAGACAATTTATTTGACCTCAAAAGCAGTTATTGCTCCATAGCTAAAAAATGGATTATTAACTATGTCACATTGAATCACTAATAAACACAAAAATTTAATAGCCCTAACACTTCTAAAACGTTTATTCAGCTGCCGATATTTGCCCTCCGATGACTGCAAAATACGTACGATTCCCGTCAATACATTAAATTCCATAGGTTTAGTCACTTAAGTTCTCCTTTCACAGTAAAATTCCATCTCTCTGGACTTTGAAACTTGCTTAAATGAACTCATTACAAGCATACTCATGGTGCCTTCCCACATTCCCATTACACCCACAAACACGCGCAGCGGAAACAAGCCGCTACAGCAGGGGTCGCCAAAGTGGTCTATATAGACCCCTAGGGGTCTATTTAACAACAGTAGGGGTCTATCTGACCCAAGGGGTCGAATGGGGGTCTATTGGGACTCGAAAGAAAAACAGTTCTTAATACGCAAATCACACATATCTAACTGCGTACGTAAAAATTTAAAATATTTTTATAATTGACTTAATATTATATTCTTTATAGAAAATAAAATAATAAATCAGAAAACAATCTGCCCCTGTTTTCCTTATGTGTTTTCGTATGTATACCGTAACGTCACAACTTGACCTTGTGACCAGTTTGTAATTTGCAGTTCAAAGAGCCAGAAGAGCGATTGAGGCTTATCCGTGTCACTTGCTGGCGAACCCATCAACCAATTAGGAGCCTTTGGCGCAGACTTGGCGAGCGACGACACTGCCGTTGCGCGTAGGGAATCTTCAGTACTCCGTTTTCTTTCTTCTTATGTTTGTGGTTTTAGTTCTTTTAGTTTTTTTCTTTTTTATACGGCGGTTACGTATCGTGTCGTTGGTTCACCCTTTGTCTCCATCGCAAACCATACGAGCCTTGCATATGAGTCAGATGCATAAGTGCGCTTGTCCAATTCTACACTGGATGCTACAAACGCAAATATCATATGCATTTTCAGCTATTTTTGTGAACTGTGAACAGTATTAAATGCTTGTAGTGTCATTATTACTACTATTATATCTACCATTGGATAATTAGTTATTGTTTCTATAAAACTATTCGTTTAGTTTTGATATCAATTTTAATTATTGTTACTTGTGAAAAGGTAAGCTTTAATAATGTAAATTAGTATAATATACCAACTTAATTTTAACTTATTTACAGAACCCTAATTTAAAAATGACAGCTTCAGTATCTAAAAAGAAATGTCGGTATTATTCATTGGATTACTTAAAATTTGGATTTATTTGTTCACCGACAAATGAAACTATTCCTATGTGTCTTATATGCGAAAAAACTTTTGGAAATGAATACATGAAACCATTAAAAATGAAAGATCATCTTGAAAGGCTTCATTCAGATAAAAAAAAATGAAGAATTAGAATTTTTCAAAAAACTCAAAGAAAAATTCACATGTCGACCAACTCTAAAAAGTTTTATAAAACAGTCTACTGAAATTGAAAATGAAGGAGGATTAATTGCTTCGTACAAGATTTCGCTTAATATAGCAAAGAGGGGAAAACCCCACACAATCGCAGAAGAAATTGTAGTACCTGCAATTAAAGACGTCATTGAGAATGTGATGAAAAAAAGACTCTACTAATGTTTTAAAGTCTTTGCCATTAAGTGCAAA
>BMAW01119451.1:113089-145627 GCA_019974015.1 Nephila pilipes
AAACGAAATAAATCCTGTTCTAAGCAATGACAACCCAAAACAATAAGTATTTTTATTTAGCAGAGACTTATTTTGGAAAATTTAATGACGTTCAAAACAAAACTGCAAGGAAAAGATGTAACACCATCCAAGCCTTCGACACACCAGCATAGGGCTTCCAAGTAAAATTAAATTAATTTAAATCTTTCATTGCTACGTAGCGATTATAAGTATTTTTTCAAATCTGCAAACAATTAAAAATAAAAGAAGAAGGACTTGGAAATATATACAAATCATTCTCTTCAAAAAAATTAAGGACGATTTTAAACTGCGTAAAATATTGATTTTGAAAACATCGACATCCTGATTGGATTATTGTGCCATTTCTTTTCGGCGCAAATTGATAACGTCGACATCAACATACAAGATGAGCTTACGGAATTATTGTCCGATCTTGAAGCAAAAACGCTTATTAAAAATTTGACAATACATACAAATTTGAATTAATATAAATATAAGCAAAAAATATGTGAAACTTTACGAAATGGCTCAACCATTTATGCTGGCGTTTCTAAGTTCGTATATGATTACCGTTTCAGTCACAGCATCCAATTTTAACTAAGAACAGAGATAAATTAAATGTGGAGCTTCGAGGGATTTTACGGTTAAAATTGACTAATTTCGAACCCAATATAGCTGAACCTTGCCAAGAAATTGTAGGCACACCATCTCTTATTGTAGTAAAAAAAATCTGTAGCTACAGCTTGGCTTACTGTTTCCTGATTTATTAAATATTTAGACTAATATATAGTTTTATTTTTTAATTACCTGAAAAATAACCTTTGTAGTTTATGGAGGCTTCGAAAAATTATATATAGAAGATGATCAAAAAAAGTTTCATGAATTTCAAAAGTACAGTAATACTAGAAATGAACAGTCAATATCTTGAATGATACACACGGTGATCGTACATGCAGGTAAGCAAGTTACCAATTTGTTTTACCCATTACTTATGTTGCTTTTCTTAATATCTCGGTAACTATTTAAGGAGAGACCTTAGAGTAAATATTAAAGAAAACGTTTGTTGAAATTTTTTTAAGAAGAAATTTAAAACAGAATCAATGAAATCTTTCTCAGATACAATAAAATTGATATACAAATATACTTTTAATAATACTTTATCACAAGGAATATATACTTTATCACAAGGGAAAGAAAAGACGTGTAAAATTCTCGTAAATACTTCTGTTACATCAAACAAATAATGTCATTTCTCTTTTTCTCCAGAATAACATGGTTCATGCTGTATATATAAAGTAAAAGAGCTGAATCTTGAAGTATATGTAATTTAATATAGAAAATTTCGAACGCATATTTATGTACAAATTTATAAATATTCTGATTATAAGCTCACAGGCCGGAAAAACTTACACAAAAGAAATAAAATTAATAAATCTAAACGCTTAGTTTATTTTTGTCAGATTTTTATGGTTGAACTTTAGTTCTATATGTTTGAAAAAAACATCAAAATAATAAATACTTTTCTGTGATTTATTTTGGAATGTTTTTTGATCAATTACGTCATCATCCAAAATTTTGCCTTCCTAAATGCAGAAATGAACATGTTCCTTTTCTCACTCGCTTAAAGAATGATTAGTTTTGTTGACATTTTCACAACTAGCTTTTTCCTCGTGAAATCAAGTGTTATTAAATTTGGTGTTTTGAAATTGTAGAACATCGTAGGAAATGGTCTATTGATACAAAATTACTTCACATATTACTTTTTTATGTACTGGTATTTTCAGAAGACAGGCACCAAAACTTGAGTTTAGTTCAGTTTAGTTTCTAACGTCGCACTATCTACAAATCTTTTTGCAATTATATAATCTCTAAATTAATTTAATTTCTTTTACATATATAATTTTCAATTCCAAATTATTTAAAATCGAATTAAATATGTTAGCATTATTTTATGTTAAGTAACACTTAAAACTTATTTAATTTTAGGATACTATTATTAGTTTCTTCTGAAGTGGGGACACTGAACAATTATTATTATTGTTATTATATATATATATATATATAATAACAATAATAATACCCTAACATCCAACATATATATATATATATCTGCATATATATATATATATATATATATATATATATGTGTGTGTGTGTGTACATTCTACGAAAGTAAAAAAGAACGACGCACCAAGAAAAAGTTGTCCGATTGTGATAAAAATGTTGATGTGCAGAACATACATAGAAAAAAGCGATTTAAAATTTCAAACAATTGATTGATTTACTTCGAAGTTTGGCCATTACAAAGAAACCAAGTCAATATGGTGTTGGTCCATTTCAGGCCTGAATACAAGCAGTCACCCGGCGTGGCATAGGATTGATAAAGTTCTCGGAGGTTTCCTGCAGAATTTTACCATTCCAGCTGACAAGCCAACCAACATTCTAGGGATTGCTGTAATCGCCTTCCCATATGTCCCAAACGTGCTCTATGGAAGATAGATCAGACGACGTTACCAGCCAAGATAGAAAACTTGCAGACATCGTGATAGTAACATATGCCGTGTGCGGCCAGGCATGGTGAGCGAAGGGAAAAATACACTCTGGTGTCGCAAAGGGAGAGGTAACACAAATCCAGTTGTAGAATGGGCACGCACTTGTGCAATTAGTGTGACAAAATGACTACGGAAAGGATCTCGGGTTTTCAAAGGATACGGCACCCAGACCATAACGCCCATTTGTGGGCCTGTGTGGCTTGGTGAAGCAGATGCAAGATCCCTACGCTGCCCTGAACATCTTCAGACACGTCTGCGGTTGGCCATTAGGACACAGTTGAAAAAAAGAAACTCGCCAATGTGAGTTCATACGTCCCCAGTCAGCGCAGCACCTAGTTAATCCTGCACCACTCGTAATCAGACTCTAAAGGTGTACAGGCGTAAGAGGCGTAATTATCGACGTGAGAGCGTAAAATTCTGCTCTCTCTAACGTTCGTCGAGGATCAAGTTGGACCCATATTTACAGCCACATTGTAGATACCATAACGGCGAATCTGGTGCTATGACAGCTGCTCTGACACCGCTTCGTCCCTCCCATTCTGTGTATTCTACGGTCGACTACTCTTCGCCCTGATGCTAATATCTGCCGCGTTAAATGACTCCATTTTTGCCAGTATCGTCTAATCGCCGCATCTCTTCTATCCAGATGTCGAGCGATTAGTCTGATTCGTCCAAATCAGCCTCATTCAATCCAATAGACGACCCTTTTTTCAAACTCTGGATATTTGCATTAAAATGTGCAATGTCTTTCGGCGAGGCATTGTTATAGACGACGCATGATATCCACAGTCGAAATGCAACAGAAATCTTGACCATTCGATTGAGAATCACTCCTTATATACACCTGCTGAATGCACAATCTGATGCACTGGAGCTCCCCTATCTTATTGGACGCCAATACTTCATCATTTGCTGGTACCAATGTCGTTGCATATGTAGGTTCATTCCTAATCGATAATTCCTTCTTAGTTTTGGTGCGTCTATTTTTTCTTTATAGAATGTAGACGTAATATATATGTGTGTGTGTGTGTTCAGTCAATGACTAAACATAGTAAGGTCAGAATATGCATGTCAATGATGTATTTGAGATGAAATACATAATCGATTTGTAAAATAAATTATAAATTTATTTTGTCTTTTTAATTTAATCAAAAAAAATTGAAGAAGTCAATTTTTGGGGTTGTTATGGATGTATTTGAAATAATACATTACATAACCTAAATTTTTTTTATAGAAATTTCTTATATGGGATGAATTTCCACCACATTCTAGGAGGTTTATCAGTGAAAGTATCTTGTAAATTACTAAAATTATATTAAGATTATATAAAAGTTGAGCAATACCTTGTCTATTCTGTATAAATTGCTTGCTATGGAAGACTCATACAGAATGCAAAATATTTATCCTGTTTATTAGTTATTGGTTGCTATGATCGTAGTCCTTAAAGCAATACGAGCATTATTCAAAAAACCATAAAATGATTCTGAATAGTTAAAAAATTAATTTAAATGCTCATTTAATAATTTTCAGATTAATCAACTACTTACTTCAATGATAAATCTTAATAAATACAGTTGAAATTGTATTTCATATTTTATATCTATTTTCCTTTTTTTTATGGCTTCACTTTTGGTTGCTTGCGTAAATGAAGGTAGTACAAGGATACTGTTGATAAATTTTAAAGCCGACTTCAAAGATAACCTGAGTCAGTTTTCGAAAACCTGAAATCAGTTCCATAGAAAGGTAAACGTCGAGCAATCCTCTTGATAATAACCGTCTTAAAGAATGATGTTCTACAATAGAGGAATCCCTTCCACCTGACTGAAGGCTATTTTCTGAAATATCGCTTTATAACTTCCATTCAAAAAGTAGTCCAAGTGAAGATTTGAATTTGTCATTTTGAAAACATATTATTAAAGAATTTTCTTAAATCATCTTCTTTTAGAAGAATCTTCAGAAACCAAGATATATACATTTATTTTACTAATTCTGATATTTTATAGTGTAATTGTTTTCTTGGAGGAACACTTACGTATTTTCCATTTTCTTCAAGTAAGTGTTATAGTTTTAGTTTTGAATATTATATTATTCTGTGCCAGATAAACATTTATAAAAAAAGTATGAGTATAAAAGATAAAGCATATTGTACATAAGTAATATCTAATACATTTCCAAAACAAAAAATGTTCTTTTTCAACAGAAACAATTTGATCTTACTTCAATATCACGCTTATAACCATTTATATTAAAAAAAGGTTAGTAAAATTTGGTTGGGTTCTGCTTCAGTACTTTTAACAAGTTCATTATTGGCATTTTTTTAACCATTGAATACATTTCTTGAATTCTCATCGATTCTTCTCCAACATAGCAGGAAGTACAGAAAGCGGAAAGTATCATGAAGTCTCTTCAATTTAGAATGGAAATAAATCTAGGAAAATGTAAAACATATTTAAGAGAAGACTTTCAAATAAATGAAGAGAAATAATGTATTACAAATTTTAACATTGAAAATTATATATTTCCTTTTATAAATATGAAGTAATATTATCTTATAATCATGTATGTTATTTATATAATTATATAAAATATAATTTTCATTCATTATATATATCATTGCGTCAGATTATTAACCATGTGATCAGCCTAGATTTCGACATTAATTTCAATTTTCAGATACACATTTATTCTCCGTACCTTTTATGTTCTAAACATATACTGAGCATAAAAAAGATCGTAAGCCTTGCGTTCAATGGAGATGGTTGAGTATTTTCTTAAATCAGACTAAAGATTGTCCACCATGGGTAATTATAGAGCAGAGTACATAGCAACAACTTTCAATCTCAGGGTGGTGAAAACATGTAAGGCCTCTTTCTGGTACCATTCTAGACATTTATCTTCCTATCCAACATGACTTAACTTAATTCATTTCAATAACTTTATTTCATAAAAACCCTCTATGCTTAGCCTCTTATTTATTATATTTTTTTTCTGAATAGATATTCTTTGTTTACTCAAATTTAAAGATTTTCTTAAACAGAGTAAGAAAAAACATTTTGGCCACAGTCTTATATATGCATTTACTATGATAAAATAATCGTTCAATGAAAATAATTTTTAGTTTTTTGATTTTCAAATACTGATAGATAAATATCAATATATGAGTCTTCCAAATTATTTGGTTTTCAATCGGATCACGACACATGTTTCATATGGCGAAAAAGAATAAATCGAAATCTTCTTTTCCGTATGCACTTCAGCCAAGTAGAAAGAAATTGCATAATTGAAAGGAAGGTAGAACAAATGGGCAAAAGAAAGAGCCATTTCTCTCTGTAAAGTTTATTTATTACTTCTTTTTAAAAAGAAATTATAGTTTGTGCCTTTTATCATTAGGTTTTAATTTACAATAGTAATATTTTGAGTCTTGTATATTCTTACTGCTTGTGTGGATGAGGATATTAATCCAGCACATTTTACAGAGTAAAATAATGAACCTCAAAATTTAATGTTGTTTGATTAAAATTAATACAAATGACAGAACAGAAGCTAACTAAATATTAACTATTGAATTAAAAATCTTTCAATATAAATATTACACATGTGAGTTTAAGATAATTATGTTCTAATCAAAAAATAAAATTTAGGGCTCCTATATTAATTTATACTAATGCATTGAATTATTCTGGAAAATATATTATAAGGTTACAAATGGTCAGACATATTTCATAAAAGTTATCTATGGAACAAAATATTTATCTAATTTGTTTTGGAACTTTTCAAACCTCATTTTTCTAAATAAAACTATTTTCTAATATTTCCTTTCACACTATTAAATTTAATATGATATAAAATAATAATGTAGTATTTAATCTTCTTATATCCAATAGTATATACTCAGATTTAGTTGAAATTAACTATGGAAAAAATAGGTTGTCAGATATTCATTCTTTTCTTATTTTTCAGATAAAAGTATCCTAATAATGGCAAAAAACAAGCTTGATTGATTGATTCAGTTGAATATATTGAATTCCTATACCTTTCCTGGAATGCAAGTCCTATCAAAAGATTCATATAATTTATATTCTTTAAATGTGCTAAATTGAGTAATGTAAATAAGGGACTGCCGTCCGAGAAAGAGTGATCAATTTTTAACTAAGAGATAAATTAAAAAAGAGAGAGATATAATATATGCCATATATATATATATATGAGTATATATATATATATATATATATATATATATATATATATATATATATATAAGTATATATATATATATATATATATATGAAATTTAGAAGTTAAAAAATGATGCGAGTATATTCCAATAATTCATTGTATAACCTATATTCTATTCTAAAACTTTAATTCTATGATTTATCTATCTTCTATCAGCAACTATAGTAAAAGTATTATTATTTACAAGATTTTTATTAGTCATATTAACATAAATTGTTTTCAAATTGCAGCATAGTTACCTAGCATCTTATCCAAATAATAAATAATGAATTCCCACTGTAATTTGTATTGAACCTTCTAGACTTCTAAATTTAGTATTTTTTCTCCCTTAAAATTTAAATCTTTAATAGTTCATTAATATAAAAAATTAATATTTTTTAAATCTTCAATAGGTAAATTATATAATGGCCAAATAAGTGCATTAATTATTTTTCTTAATAATGTTATTGTTCGAAACTATTGAATTAGATTATTATTATTAGACAGTCCCGAATCTGTATCATTCATCATTATCTCTCTGAGACTTTTATCCCTAAAAAATTATTAGATTACTTGTAATCACATGTTTGTATTCTGCATTTATAAATTTTTTATAATCATTACAATTGCATAAATTATTTCTCTGTATATCTGCATAATTATTATAATTCTAAATTAAGCATCCCATATTCTTTTTAAATTTTAAAATATTTAAATATATATCTATGTACAATTTGTGTTTTTATTATGTACAATCCTGAACTAAAAATTAAATAATACGTAATTAAAATTTTGTAAAGTGGTATAAAATTCTTACTATCATCGAGTGATAATAATAATAGGCATTGCTTGGTGTGCCCATTTTAAGAAGTTGAAGAGATGCTTCATGAAAATCGTAAATAATCTTGAATCCAGTTATTTGAGTCAATTGATCTCGAAGAAATTGAGTAAACATTATCATATTTACTTGCATAAATCGATCAAAAGTCAATTCATCTGGGTTCCATTTACCTGCAAAAAGAAAATTTAGCTCATATATTGCATGTAACTTTTAAATGAATGCATGCTGCATGTAACGATTATGTTTAGGTGTATAATTTGCTTCTTGTAATATTAAATACATTGACTTGAATAACTGTATTAATTATTTTATAGTATTCAAATTACCTGTGTGATTTAGCACACGGAAATGATTTCTAATTCATAGTTTAGCTCATTCATTTCTCATTCATAGTTTTAAGAAAATCTTCCAATTTCAGTAATTTTGAAGTGAGCATTAAAATGTGTTTACAAATTACAAATAATATAATTTAGTTAAAGTTATTCTGAAGCGAAATTTAATTGATAAATAAATAATTAATTTTATGTGTGTTACATTGATATTGATTCCATAAAAATTAAAGAAATAAATGTGTTATATAGATGGGTCGTCCTAAAATGGTCTTTCTCGCAGCCATATGCATAGATTTGTGTTTGCTTACAATCTTGACGAGCTTTATATAAGCTTATAGTTACTCAGCATTGAAATGTAAATCAAGATTTGATGCATGTTACATTTAATTTAATGATGTGCTAAATAATGTTATATTTGGTAACAGGCATATTGGAAAGGAAGCAAATATGGCGAGTAAATAATATTGTTTGATTAATTTTACTCTTTTTATTTAAATTTTTAATTAATTTCTTAAAATTTTAGGTGGAGTGTAAATTGGTTTTCTTTTGCAGTGAAAATGAAGATTATTTTTATGCTTATCTTCTTTTCCTCTGTGACTGTTTTTTTTTATTTTGCTGATGATTGATTTGTTACAAACTTTTGTTGTAATGTAATTCGCTGAAGTGTGATGGTTTCATCAGAATTTGTTGGTACAAGCGTACATTATTCCATTCTAATTTCTAGAACAATATTAATTACATTATTTCCACTTTTCTAAATTTTGGCTTTTGTTTCACTAAATTAAAAAAAAAAATCTTTTAGTTCTTAAAAAGCTTTTTTCGATTTTTTGGGGGGTTAGATTTAAATTTTTTTTGATTAAATTATGTAAGTAAATTAGTGTATGATTTGTATAAATATTAATTTTAATTTCAAAGATTTCTTCAAATATATAGTTTTTCTTACGAATAATAGTATTTATCTAGTATTGAATCATCGTAGATTGTTCAAATTTGTGATATGTACTATTTTTGTTATATATGTATGCATGTATGTATGCATATATGTACATTTATATTTCACCAGATATTCTTAATTTATAGTAGTTAAAAAGAGATATAATAGATATATTTTCGGTGTATATGTCTTAAACTATTTTAGTTAAGCAAATCAATTTCATAGAGCAAGAAATTATAGACCATGATATGGTTAAAAGTTTATGGAAGAACTGTGCCCTATAAACAGTTCTCTATAGTCAGGCATGTTATTTATGTGAGCTCCAAAATGGTTTCTTTTGTGTAATTAGTATTATACTAAAGCTACTCAAAGAATTAGTGGTGAGAAATTCCTTAATTTTGAATTTTTATCAAGAAAAACATCTGAATTGAATTATCTATCAACTTTTACACGAATTTCATTTGAGAGCTTTGAAGACAAATTTGATACTAAATGAATAATCATAATTGTCTCCTAATTTTCAAAATCATTTCCATATGAGGGACAACCTAAATTATTTGACCAGCACATTTCAATGTCGTTAGTAAGTGGAAGTTACTAATCTTAATGTAATAATGTAATGATTTCCAAGACCCGCTTTGAACATTTTTATGTTTTCATGCATAGTACACTGGGTGCAAGACTTCAGCAACAGCTGTTTTTTTTTGTCATAACTCCACGAGATATCATCTGAGAGACATGAAATTCTGAAATGCGAAACAACATTTTGTACTTAAAGATTTAAGGAAGTATAGTTGCGCAAAAAGGAATATAATGCAAACTGTAAGGAATCAAACAACAAAAAATGCTTCGTTTAACTCTTAGTATCGTTACACATGATTGTCTGTCCAAGATGAGAAGAACAACAAGCAGATGTTTCTTAGCATGGGATATACCTTCACCTTACTAGAAATGTTGTTTCGCACCGTCTCTTCATAGTCAGCACTAGATTGTCCAAAACTTCTTGAAGTAAGATTATCCATTCCTAAATCAGCATCTGTTTCAATTGTTTGGTGTTTAATGGATGATATAATTCTGCCACAAGAGGCCTCCCCAAAGCATCGCACACATGTTCTAGGAGATGTAAATTAGGAATGAATGCTGGCCAGTCCAATCCAGGGATATCTTCACTCTCCTGTAGCTGATGAACATCAGCAGTCCGGTGGAAATCTGTATTGTCATCCATTAAAATGAAGTCTGTTCCAATAGCATCTCGGAAACGACGCGCATGGGGAAGGATCACCTCCTTACAATAGCGATCTCCGGTTACAGTGCCTTTTTCTAAAATGTGGAACTAAATCCACCCGTACAGCATAATACTCCACAGACAACAACTCTAGGAACACCGTAACGATACTGGGATGAAAACGGATTTGACTTTTCTTCAAATCAATTAGCATTGAGAATCGCTTGTGGCAGTGAAGCGACTCTCATTCGTAAAGAAGACACGACTTCATTGATGAGATGTCCAGTTTTGTGTTCTTTACACCTTTCTAAACGGTGCCGCCGATGGCCAACTTCGGAAAGGATGCAGCGTTCTGAACGGAGGGCGAATATGCAATCTTTGGGAAGGCGTCTGGCCACAGTAAACTACGATAATTGTCGCCCTGCTGCTGTACACAGTTTTTGAAGAATGGCGCTTGCTGACTGGTATCGGACTCTTTTCATCTGCCGGACCATATAACGGTCATCCACTGCAGTTGTTTTCCTAAGGAGGCTACCACTAAACTTTCTATCAGCTGCACGTATGATTTGGAATGCCTTCTAAGCCATACGCGAAACAACAGTTTTGTTGATTCCGAACTTTTAAGGTACACTGGTCAAACTACGCCCTTCCTCCTGCTTTTTGATCATTCTTCCACGTGTAAAGTAATCCAGGTGAGTATTCCTAGTCATATTTCACGAAAGAACTCTCTTGAACTTACAGCGAATGTCTTTAATTGCTCCTCTGTTTTTCCTTTTTTTTTTTTTTTTTTTGTAGTTATGAACTACTCGAGCCCACCACACGCGTTTTGTATACACTCAAGCCGCCTATGACGTTTTCTTCATGTTATCTGCATACCCATAACCTTTCTACGAAATTGCGTGTTCATTATATTGATCGCAATAACCAATTTTCTGCAATTACATGGCTATGTGCCTAAAAATTACATTGTTGCTTAAGTTTTGCACACCAGTGTAGAATAAAAGCTTGGATATTTAACCTGCCTGAATTCCTTAATTATTGATGTAATTTCTACGTGAAAGCATCATTTTGTGATCAGCATTTATTTTTTTGTGCTTACATGTTATGATTCGTAGAATTTCAAGCACAATTTCAAATTAATTCTACTTTAAGATTTTTTAAAAAAAAACTGGCAGAAAGAAAACATCGATTTTTTTATCATCACATAAAATGAGTGCTGACAGAAATTTCTTTTAGTGCGGTAACAAATTAATTGAGGAAAAAATAGGTAATGTGTACTATTATGTATATAACAATAATACATTAAGTATAAATATAATATGGAATTGTATTAAACTGTATTAAATTTTATCCTGTAGTATTGAATTTAATTCAACGATATCAAATTTGATAAAGTATATTATATTTAAATGAATAATTACTTTCTATATTGTAGTATTAAATTTTATTGAATAATGTATAAAATTTGTTACATAATTCTAGATGTATTTAAACGAGTGCTACAACAAATATTTAATTAGTCAGATAAATTATTTTTAACTTAATACCTATCTCATAGAAATAAATTTTTTGTATCAAATTAGTCTAAAAAAAGGAAGTACCAAAACTTTTCTGTATAATTTAAAATATTGGAGGAGGATTTATGTACAGTAAGATATAGTAAAGAGTGACATATATATATATATATATATATATATATATATATATATATATATATATATAAAAGAATGCTATTGAAAATAACTATGAATAAAGAATTGAACATGTAATAAAAATAACAGTGTTGAAAGAACAATGTTTTCTTTTAAAATCTTAAAATTTTTTAAAAATAATATATTTTCATGACCTAAGTTAATATTCAAAAGTTTGTGAAGTTTGTTCTATTTCTGAGATATCTGTGTTGAAGCATATTGCATGAAGTTATTTTATTGCCTTTTAAAATACTTTGTTACTACAGACAAATGACTCTGGAAATGAGTGATGTATTATATCTGGGTGCTAAGTAGGATTAACATAAACATTCAGCTGTTATCTTGTAGACTTAAAAGTGAAAGAGACATGGATTTCGTTACATTATAGAAACTTTCAGATACTCACATGATAACGTACTAGAATTGAATCACCTGGATTTAGTATTAAATGAGAATGAAACCGATTTATTAGAATCAAGGCTTTGAAAAAGGAATATTTTCGTTAAATTCTATGTATTTCCATATGTTATGGTAAATGTAAGGACTTTATTAATTTCTATAAAAGAGGTAGTAAAATATAATTTTGCAATAACATTTTAAGTCTCTGGTATCTTTATATCTCTATCTTAAACTAGAGGAATGACTATTTCTTATTGATGTTTCTAAAGTGAGCTTAAACACTGTACTCTATAACATTGAAAACTACTTTATTTCTGTTGGATATGCTTCAGGGGAAAAGGAAATTATGATATCTTGACGAAACTATAACTGGTTAAGTATGATGATTTTAAGTGAGCATCTACATTGACGTGAGAGTCATTTGTATTTTTTTTTGGAATACAACAAGATTAAATAAGATATTCATGTTATCTGCGAACAACGGAGAAGCGCAAATGCTAAACATTATCATGTTGAAAAGTGACTCCAAAGAAATCCATAGAAGATGGTGATAAAAATATAGTTACCCATCCTCTAGCAGTACCAATGGACATTACTCCCATCACTCCACATTAATCTGAGATTTGGTTCTGTTAATTTGGAATGTTTAAATTAAAGAAGGCATACTCTTAGGTTCAGATATTCGATTAAGTAATAAAAATGATCGGTTGGAATATGATGTTAAGAAGATAGAAAAAGACGTTTTTCAAATTCATAGGGGAAATTTTTCTAAGGCCTAGATACAAAGTGTACATATTGAAAGTGTGTGTAGCTCAACATAAAATAAACATTTTAAAAAACCTTGATTGTCACAATATATGGAATTTTCTCATTTTACACGGACGTTTTTCTGGATAATATAGGAGCAATTAAAAAGGATTATGGTGATCACTTTCACCTACAAACATCTACTATGGATTCACACGATCGATTGCAATGGAATGCAGCATTGCTTTCTGACTCGTTTTATTCTTATAAAGAAATGAGTCACCGATCAACATTATAAATGCAAAACCAATTACTAATGTTCTTAAAGTATGTTAACTACATTGTGTAGAATGTTCGAAAGTATACTGAACGCAAATTTTAATTTTCATTGTACAATTTCTTAATTTGATATTTTAATAACTTATAAATGCATCTTTAGTTTGACAACTAAAAGATAAACTAATAAAACAATTATTGAAAAATATACATTTCTATTAACTGTTTTAAGTACCGAGAAGAGAGATTGAAATATTAGCTTGCAATTTAAAAAGAAAAATGAGAACCCTATTTTTGTTTAAGAGTGTATTCAGTAAACAAATGTCTCATCATTTAAATAACTATAAATGAATTTCCAAATAAAATCTATATTTAAAAAATCAGGTATTTATAAAATGAGGTTATTATTTAATAAGGTTTAAGTCCAGTTTGAAGAAAACGATAGTAATGCTTTCTTAACTCTCGATGGATAACGAATATTTCTAATAAAAATACTAAACATTTTCTTAAAAATGCAGAGGAAAATATTTACCCAATCTTGCGACAAATATGCTGCAACCATCTGGACATCTCTTAGGCATAAGTAGAATAATAGGTTTTGAGAATTGAGATACTATATACTGTTCTGGTAGTCCTTTAAAAAAATCAGGTTGCTTCCTTCTCAAGTCAACAACATTACGGAGGCGTTTGCAAGCTTTGTGTGCTTCATATTTGCTATGCCTTAAATATTGAATCAGGAAATCTTCTTCAAAAGTAATGTCCCTCGTTATCTCTTCAACTAATCAATACGAAACAAAAAGTAATCAATATATAAATATTAACTACAAATTGATATACTTTTCATAATATATATAGGAGTAAAAAATATTCTTTTATGTAGGTAATATCATATTGCGCCATGTTCAATCAATTTAACTCGGACGCTTACAGTATTAGAACAACAATATAATATGCAAATATACGCTTCTTTATAGAGAAATTGGTAGACATAGTGAAAAAAATTATCATTTCCTGCATTACCACATTTTAGTTACAAATGCATAAATACCTTAAGATTATTCGTCAATATACTATAATCAAAGAATTTTAACTTTAAATTATATACACCATGTAGCTGCATTAAAACATACAAAACTGTTTTTTAAACTGGGAATTTCAGAAAAATTGAAAATACATTATGTTTTAGTTACATTAAAGTTTTCGTAATTAAAGTTTCGAACATCACTATTTTGATTATTTGTAGTTTTTCAATCTTTGTTTCTTAGTTGATCTCAATGCAATTGATAATAATTTATGTTGAGGAAGATGAGAAAATAATAATAGGTTTTATATTTTATTAATTTTGTATTAGTTACTTATATATTGAAAGGAGAAAGTAATAATGACTTATAAAGATAAAACCGCATTTTATATCATAAAGAATTTCGAACAGGTTTTCTCAATCGTCATAATTATTTTTAATTTACTTTCTATCACCTTATTTCTCTTCTGAAAATATTCGTTGATATTTGGCTTTTTGTAACAAATTATAATTTCTAAGAACTAATATATTACTAACGGTTTTATTTTTAATGAATAAAATGCCTTTTTAATCATGAAATTATTTGATATGAATTCACATTCATACACATACCTTTTAACAGTTGCCTCAATCTTGTAAGCTGTTCGGACTTCTTTTCGGGAGTTTCTTTTAATTCTAACTCACATTGTTTAAGTGCAAAATCGGGTAAATATGTCGTGAATAATGGAAGGGTTTCATTCTTTAGAGCAGAGGACTTTTTTGAAGTCATACCTATGAGAAAAGAAAATTAAACTATAATTTTTAAAATTCATTATTACGTCATTTTTAATCAAATTGATTATTTTCAGAAACACACGTTCAGAAACAATATTCTTTTTATAAATATGACATTTATATAGAATGATAAATTTGTTTTAGTGAGAACCAATTTTTAAGTATTTTGAGTAATATTGAATGAATAGCAAATTAGACTCAAAGAAAAAAATATATATGTAAATTAACACCTAATGCAGGTGAATTATATGGTTAGTTAATTAATTAAATTTTGTAAAGCATTCATGATTAAAAAATAAATAAAACTATCAAACAGGATGGCAATCAATGAAATTCTTAATGAAGTTGTAACTAGTTCCTTTTCTGAACTTATCAGAAATTATATCATTCTACCTCATTGTTTCATTCGTTTTGTAATAAATATTGCCAGAAATTTAAATTACTATTTATTGATATACCGATTGTTATATTTTACAGCTTACCCATGGTGAGAAAGGGTATACTAAATATTAAGGTATATGGGTATTTTTTTATTTTACAGATCCTGCTTCCATCTATTGACAAATAATGAAAGCTATAAAACACGTCAAAAAGTGAAAAAAGTGAGCCTTAAGAAATTCACCAAAAATAAAATACTAAAGCTTTTTTCAGTGCGAATATGCTTACGGATCCTTCTATACATCAGCGAAGCTCTCCAAAAGTTTTGAACCGATATGATCAATGGCGTGGATTTGCGTTATGGACTAACGGACAAATAAATAAAGACTCAAATTTCTACATAAGTTCAAATTATTTATTTCATTTGTGTTATTTTCTAGTAATCTACAAGCTAGTTTAGTTGAAAAAAAGGTAATATAATCGGGAAAAAATTGAATAACAAACGTTTCTGAATTTAAACTTGCATTAAAACATATGTTTCCCAGAATAGTAGCAAGCACCAAGTTCTAAGGACAACCTTGAAAAATAGGATAAATAAAATATAGTTTTATCTAGTAAAAATTGCTTTTCAAATTTTTAAACAAATATAAATAAATTTTAGAATATCATAGAAATACTATAGCTGACAAAAATTTAATAAAGTTTCAAACAATTTATATTAACTTACTTAATTTTATATCTATTCAGATTAAAGTGGTATTATAATAATTTATTTTAAGATTCATAGTTAAATTATTAATTACATTAATGTCACAAGTATTTTTTATAAAACCAAATTGACTTAAATTGCATGTATTGTTAATAGTAAGCAAAGTTTGAAATCATATTATTAAATATGTGTTTTATATTTTCGCCTAAGAAGAATAATAAACATTTTGGATTATACGATTTGATTGACGAAGATTCCTTGCCTGATTTTAACAAGAGTTTAATTTTGGGAGCTTAGAGGTTACTTGGAAATAAAATTTAGTATAAAAATTTGGGTTTCAATCTAATTTCAGGCTAATTGATATGTATTAATTTCCATAATGAGTATTTAATGAGGTCTAGACTGAGCCTTTTAACCTATGAGGTTCCCGAAAACGATATCGTCCTCAAGATCTCCAATAATATCAGGAGTAGGGTTTAAAGGAAAATAAATCTTTGGGAGGAGAGATAATTAAGAATCAATTCTTTTTCTAGCTGAAGCCAAACTTCAAGTGCACTTTAGCTAGAAATTTCTCATTTGCTTGGGTTTGATAGTTCTAAAAAGGCAGTTTTAAAATGCAAAACTATTCTCATCTTTATTAATCTTACAGTAATTCTCTTAGGTATCTTGTTTGATATAAAATATTAATTCTTATATAAATATTTATAATTGCTGTAGGTAATTTTAGTGGATCTTACCTCATCATCCAAAAATTATTATTTTTAAGTAATTAAATTTTTACTTTAAGGCATCGATTTTATTTCTAGTAATTCTTAGTTTGGTATTTAACCATAACTGTTGATTTTGATAATATTTTAATTTACATTGAAAGGGCTTTCCTCTTTGTGAAATACGTTGTTTTTCCTAAAATTACCAATATCCCCCCAGAGAACTACTGAGATGGTGAAATGTATTTTCAGTCGGAAGTGAATAACCTGTGAAAAATGAAAGGAATTAAACTCCCGTATATTGGTTTTAAAAATTATGGTTTACGTAATGGACAAGAGGAAGGCTGGAAGAGTGGGAAAAAATGAATTATTTTTGACTAATAATCAGTGTGTTGATTCTTAGAAATGGTATGGAGAAATAAAAGATCGGGATGTTAGTTGGGATTTTGCCTTTTGAGTGACGGAAATCCTCGTACATAAGTGTAAAATTAATTTTGAAAATCTAGAAAATAATCCGTGGATGGAAAACTTCAGTTCATTATAAGCAAACTTTCATTTTCTGAGGAATTCACTATAATTTTTTTAAATAATATTTGTTAAATAGGATCTTAGTTGGACCCTAAAATTGTTCAATATAACCGATGATATACTATATCTCGGGTTTACTATAGCGAGTCTCGAATACATTTAAGTTGAAAAGAAACTTATTATTTCCATTTTTACTGTTGAATATAATTCCATTAATTGGGCAATTCACTCGGAACCCCAATAAACCGATGGTTATAGAAAGAATGGAAGTTCAAAATTTCGGACTTATTATTCAAGTAATCTATTATTTTAGAGGAGCATTTTGTCAATTATTAATTTCCTTTAACGGCTTGGGATGCGAAAAAGTGAGGTTCCTAACTAATTGGTTATACATATTACATGCTTGTACAGTATTTGGTACATTATTTAATACAAAATCAATAGAAATATTTGCCCTATAAGGTCAGTATGCTTATACCTTCAGACAGGAACTTTGCATTATTTCAACAAGAGATAATTATAGTTTTAAATTCAAAGTTGTAAATCTCATAGATGGAATTAGAAAAGTACTCTCAAGGAGTGAAATGTATATCAAGTAAAATAATTTTTAAGACTTAAATTTTTTCGGAGGTATAGGAAAATTATAGATTATTAGATTTATAATGGAAAAATAATTATTTTAATGAAACAAACTATAAAGCAGTTATTGCTTATTGGATTTAAGAAAGTATAAGCATTTTTAGTTTTCGGGAGTACTGTTACCATGATTACCTACAATATATTTTCCTAAGTCGATTTATTTAACCCAAAAAATCTTTACAAACGTATAAAAAAATTCTACAGGGAGAGATATTGTTCATTAAAAAACATCACAACTTAGATTTAATACAGTTAAAAAGTAATATACCAAGGGATAAAAGGGAATATATTGTAATTAAAATAAGTACAGGTAAAATTAAAATTAAGAAATTGTAATTAATTTTTATTAAATGGATTAAATAAAACAGTTATACTTCCTTTTATAGACAAGAATTAATTTCTGATACATTATAAATATATGCATAAAAATAACATGTAATTTCGTGCACATATGGGGAAAATATAGGTTCTTAAGAATAAAAGTTATATTTCAAATCTCGACGATAGGAGATGAAGTATTCTCATTGGAGAAAATTCTTTTGTGAAATCCGCAGTCTTGTTGAAAATAATGAAAATTCGTCTCAGAAAGCAAGACTCAATCCTAGAAAGTCGCGCCGATAAATGCAAAGACATCTATGCCGAAAGTGGAAATCACTGCCATGGCAAGGAAATCATCAAACACTCTGCTGATCAGAGCAGTAAAGAGGATCACTTTCGACCTAGAAAGCTATGGAGGAATTGCAAATCTGTCCTAATAAATTAACCTATCCTAATTTTCCAAAATCTGTTTAGCAAATAAATTTTCTATGAACTGTATTATTAATCACATAAAAGTAAATTCAAGGCTAACTATACCTCACAGAAATTAAGCATATGACTCCAAGATTTCTTCCATATATATATCTCAGAGCCATAACAGTTCCTCTGTTATTGAGGTCTATGAACCCATCCAAAATTATGTCTACCCAGACCATCAAGCTTCTGCTATCACATCAGCCTCCAATTTTGGAAATCATGTAGATACTTCCTCCGTATGAACTGTATGAAAGTATGTCAAAAATACCTGATTGGACTAAATCTGGATTTTTCAGATCTCTTAGGGTTTCTTGCTCCTGAGTCGATAACCGCACTGCTGAACGGGCTCTGGTATGGAGAGGGATGTGATTCTCGTCACTTGACTGAGAGTCAAAATTACCATGCATGTTGCCAAAAGCTCTCGTGAAGCTTCAAAGTGCCACGTTTATAAAAATCAATCAAAAAACAGTCAAAACCTCAAATTGTGCAATTTTTATGTTAACCTAAATTAAACGTAATCAACACTAAACTTTGTATCTGTTTTTGGAAGCAATAATTTTTTCTTTCATAGTTTACTTTTAATTTTATCTTTTCAGCAATATCGGTTTTTGAGATATTCGATAATTATTTTCAAAATATTTTAATCTTGAACTTCACTGTGATTTATTGAATATTGCGTCACTTTTTTCTTATTAAATTATGAAAGTGTATTTTTTTAAATTTAATTTTTTCACTCTCGCAACTGGCTGATGGAACCCTGATCAAAGCATATTCATTCATTAGAATATGTTGGATTTAGAAAAAATTAACAACAAAATGACAAATGATACAAGTAAAGATTGCCAATTGATAATTCCTTTCATACCAATGTAAGGTTTTACTGGATGAGCTGATAAAAGTATATTTGATTCCAACCTCATTTATAATTTTAAACTGCTATGCTTACTATTTTTGTATAAATAAGCCGTTATTTTATCTGTTTTAAAACTATGATTAATAATTATGTAATTGTTATTACGAACAAAAAATGTGAAACATATGCCCTCGTTATTTAATTAAGCTATTCTACAACGTTTGAAGTAACTTTTTCTTTTAAAAAAATGTTTTAAAAGAATTTTCACTTAATTTTTTATGAAGATTATGAGATTAATTTTTTTAAAAATGCCCGAAAAATACACTACATTTATTAAATACAGTTTAATAAACTAAAGAATTTAAAGAGAAATTTCGTGAAATGTGACCGGAATACAAAACACTCCATACAAAAATTTCGTGTCTTAATATAAATTTAATTTTGTGATAAACATTTATAGCGTAGGTTAAAACAATAAACTAATATCTAAAAAATATATTTAAATGTGAAAAAATTACAGATCATCGCGATAATTATAGTTAATTTTTTTATCAAATTCACCAATATCTTCATACAAAAATACTTCATATTAAGAAGCATTAGTTTTAAAGCTAAGTCATTAATTTACAGGCTTAACATTATTAAAAATAATATACAATTCAAATTTTACACAGATCTCTCAGCAATATTTTGTGTCTTAAGTAAACAATTATTTTAATAAATCAGGTTTCCATTATAAGCATTTCAATCGTTACTTCCTGATTGGTTGACTGCTATCACGTAAGTTTTAAATACTTATAATTTCTTTTTTATTATCGTTGACTCTACGCTACGATAATAAAATTTTTTGGAAATCTAGTAATTTCCTTTTAAAAATGGACAGTAAAAATTTGTACATTCTGACCGAAAATCATGTTTTAAACATAATCAATCATCCTAAGCATTTATGCAATTGTTAATGATTTTCCTTATTTTACAAATAGCCAGTAATTTTTTTATAAAAAAAATGAGGAAATTTTTTAATTTGATTATTAATGTCATCCATACTGTCAAAAATGAAGCACAAGGAAGATTTTTTACACCGCAAAAGCTATTTCTGTAATATTTTCCACGTCATCTGCTGGTGAGGAAATAATTAGATGTAAATTCTTTTGGGTACTTTTAAAATCTCAGATAGGAAAATACGAAACAAATGCCTCTCTCTCTCTGTATATATATATATATATATATATATATGTATGGGGGTATTAGTGCATACACATGTACTATAATTTGTCTGCTAAAAATGTTCGACATTTATTCATCAAATCTATTCATATTTATATGTAACATTATCAATTTATTTTTCATCAAAGTGGTTAAGTAGTTGAGCTGTAACGCACTTCTCGCAATGATTATGCCACTGTCTAAGACTGCGTTGGAAATCATTTTGTAAAATTGCTCATAACTGGTTCATTGCACATTATCTTGTCAGCAATTGTTTTCCTAAACTGCTGATAAATTAAATTATGGATGGTTCTTTTCCTTTTGGGAATCACGAAATGTTTCATAAAATTTTATGTTCAGGAGCAGCTGTTAAGTTTATCATTCATTTTGTTATAAACCAATTTACGACATGGCACTCACTTACAGTTCATACATACTTACCCCCCCCCCCCGCCAGATCCAAATATATAAATATACATTGTAATATAATACAATTTGAGGATATAGAAAAGAAGAGATATAAATTAAGTTAGTGCTTTCCCAAGTTTCAAACTATTTTGTGTTTTTATTTCCAGATTTGAAGGCTAAACGGTCCAAAAAGCCTTTACAAAATTGGAAAGCTACCGAAATTGAAATTAAAAAAATTAAAAAATAGCAGAAAAATTATAAATTCTATACCATAAATGTATAATTATTATAATAACAAAATTGAAGAGATTAAACCTAATTAGTTAATATATGTATGTATAATGTTATTTAGATGCTGAGAGACAATGACAAAGAGTAATGATAATTGAAAACACGACAAATATCTAAATACATGTCTTATTAACAAACTAATAGCTGCTACACTTGGCTTAGAGACCACCCAGACTGAGAATAATTGCTTTATATATCCCTGTGGAATACTCCAGACCACTGACTTGGAAACGTGAAGAATATTCTGGGAGTTTTTAAAATTTTAATGAAAACCAGAAAAATATTTTACAAAACTTTAAAAATAAAATTTCAATGGGTTCACTGCGTTTTTCTCTGGGCTTAGAAAGTAAGAAATTCTGATCTATATAAGAATGTATCAATTGATATTAGCACTTGTGTGCTTTAAAATTCTTTGTATACAAACTGACAAGTCCTCATTAAGTTATAATCGTATTAACTCTGATAATTACATTTCTTCAAGTTGCTCTTAGACTTTCTCAATATAATAATTATAGAGATCTGTTGTTCACTTTTAATTAAACCATCTTTTTCCTGTGTCTCTAAAGGTTATCCGTAATAGCGCCTGAAGCAGTTTTAAAATTGCGAAAACGTATGATTGTGTTCTAAACCTATACTAGTTTGAATTTCAATATTTTTTCCAGGTCATAATACAGGTAGCACGTGAGACCTAGAGGTCAATAATTCTTTATATGTATAGGATAGTTGCTTAGTTTTAAATTAGGAATAATGAGTGCATATTTACATGAATGAGGAATGATATATGTTCTTCCCAGTTTTTATTATAACTTTATTAAAAGTTGATTAATGAATTATTTGACAAATGTTTTGTGAGTTGATTGATGACTTAAACTCAAGAGAAAGAGAACATTTTTCAGATAATGAAAAGTAAAATCACCATATTATGTTAACTTGTAACTTAAACTTAACTAACTATGGTAAATTTAATTCTCGTCATTTCAGTTTTTGTCAAATCTTCGAAACTTTAGAAAAACTATTCTTTAAAATTAACTGAATCGGAAATTTGAGAGAGAGATCGAAAACGAATTTGATTATTTGGTTTTTTGTTCATTAGGAGAATATATATTAGAATCTCTCTCTCTCTCCTTCTATACACGCACACTCACACACACACACACACATATATATATATATATATATATATATACACATATGTGTGTCTCTGTGTGTATAAAGAGAGAGTTGATTGTCACTTACTCTTAGTCATTAGTGAATTCTTACGGTTCGGAAAGTTTTTTCAATTAGTAATTCGTTCTTGGAAAATTATATTAAAAGAAAAAATAAAGAGAATAATACAGCAAATCAGGATAAAACACATTTAAGAGGTAAATAATTACTATTCAGTTTTAACATAAGTTTTGCTTTTGCATATGATTGATTACATATGTTCAAAATATAATTTTAATGTACCTGGATACACCTTTAACAAATTATGTGGGAGCCTGCATTCTATAGTGAATTAATTAATATATTTTATTAAGTGTTTATATATTGAACTTCAAATTAGATTAGAAATCATTAAAAAATTTCATCTAAAATCATCAAAACTTCTTGCACGCACACACGGAATTTTAGTTTCATTAGAGCCATTTTATATTTATAATTTAGTTTTTTCTGAATTTTGGTTCAAATTCGAGGTGATTTTGATACCTTTCAGTGGACACGGTATCCTAGTGGGCATGATCACGAACCCCATAATGGTGGTTTTCGGCTAGTCGTGGGTTCAATCATTAATGCCTCTAATGATTCACCATGTGGTTCCGCTGATGCACTTAAAATGGTTTGAGATCTCAAGTACTCCAGAGATGGATCTGACAATTTGGAGAGGGAGTTGCTAGCTCAGGTGTTGTCTTCGTCACTCGACCGAGGTTCAAAATAATTGCGACGTTAATAAATAATAGCATCACTCTGGTACCTATCCTATGTTTTTTTTCACCTGACTTATTTATATTAGGCTATGTTTTTGATTTAAAGAGCTATTTTATTTGTTACAAAAATTTGATGATCAAAATATGTTTAAGCAGAAATTATTATCCTAAATCTATTGGCAGTACAAGACAGTTCTATCTCCATTTGATTTATTATTTTTAAAAAAATTTCTTTTTAAAATTATCTCTTGTTGTTTTTCATACTTTTCTATATATTCTAAATTTTGAAATTTATCTTTTCTTTATACTTTGAAGTAAAATTCTTTTTTAAGATTTTATAATCAATAGAAGATTAGGGTACTTCTTTTTCTTTTTTCTCGAATATTTATATATTCGAGAAAAAAGAAAACGAAATACCCGAATATAAATATATATATCTTTAAACATATCTACATTTTCATTTTTTACAACTGATTATATAATATTATCAAGTAATTTTACATGTATTAATAAAATAAACTGTTTACTGAAAACGCTATGTAAAATTTATTATTAAAAGGATTTCAGACAGAAATAAAAGATCAACAAAATTTTTGTTTGGTTAATTATGTTTTACAAATATAGTGGGGCAATAATAATATTGATCTTGTCCTTTATATATATATATATATATATATATATATATATATGAAGTAAAGGTTACATAATTTAATTTAATTTAGGAAAAAGGTTACGTAGTAATAGTTAAGAAACGTGTATAATTAATTAAAAGCATTTTCTTACCTTGTGAATAGCAGGAGAATGAAGATATTGAGCAAGACAGAGTTTTTTAGCTCGTGTTCAGCAAAACAATGAAGGTATGGACTCAAGAAATAGTAAAATGAACAGTACATAAAATATGTTCTGAAATTCACAGTTAAATGAAAAATAGCTATTTTCTATTAATTGCAGAAGAAATAACAAGTATTTCTTACTGAAAAAAATTCCTTATTCACTATTGAAAAGTAGAGGCATTGAAGGACATAAATGTACAATTATTTACTTTATGAATAAAGGAAAACAAATTGAAACTTGTCAGGTTCGTTACAAATGAAAGCTATTTTGTTTTTCAAGGCTACTGAGGATAACATATCTAGCAGTTATCATTTTGATTTTTTTTAGAAAGTTTCTTTCGTTCTTTATATTTTTTTTTATTTCTGTCGTACAAAACAATCATCATTTTCATTCATAAAGTTGATAGAAAGTGTTTGACGAGTCTCTAACAGTTTTATTTGATATAATATGTTTTAAATACATACCGAAGTTGTATATTAAATGTGCAGAAGTTTGTATAAGTGTGAAATGAAAAATAGAAAAAAATCGACTTCAATGATGGACCAATTTCGTTCTACCTTTATGAACATTTTATTTCACTAAATATACTAGATATTATATTAAGAATCATAAAACCGCCGGAAAATATAAGTGATATAAAGAAAGCATAGAAATTAGTATTCTTGTATTTTATGGTATTTTAGTGAAATGATAATATTATTGTCAGTCAAAATAATTGTTTGGATATAGGGATAGGAAAGGCAAACTAGGAAAGGAAATGAGTAAATATGTCGAAAGTAAATTAAAAGGCAGTTACAGATGATTACAGGAATGTATATATCTTGTGAATTAAAAAAAATCATAATTTTTTATTATTAGTTATAAAAAAAATCAATAAAAATTAACATATAGTAACATAATTGGAAAAATATTTTGTTCTCGTAGGTGTTTGTTAAAATACGAATTCTTAAAACGGATTCAGTATTATACGTATTGACGGATCGACTGTCATGTATTTTTCTGTAAGAATTTTTTTTTTATCATTTTGTATATTTTAACAGGAGAATGCAAAGAATTTTGGTTCTTAGGATTTATTAGTTATCCTGATGAAAGATATACCATCTACCTAATAATTTGGATGAATGTTTTATTACTTTACAGCATTTGGATTAAGTTCTAATGAGATTTGTGCTTATATATAAAACACCTTTTATTCTAAGCAAATCTTTATACATCTGTAAGATATAAAATAATGATATTTAATCTAGAATTTGTACTAAAGAATTTATAGTGTTTTAAAAAAGGAAAATTATTTAAGTAAATCTATTCAAAGAAGATTGTATTTTAATTTTGCAAAAGAAAAATGTTTTATGTTATTTAATAAATAACAGTACACGTATTATTAAACAGTTATTTAATTAATTATTAATTACCTATTATTTAATTGGTAATCCTTAGTAAGAATAGCTTTGAGTTTTTCAAAAATTTAAGATTTTCCTAAAATTGAATATTTTATCTGTGAAAGAAATTATTGACAATTACAACAAAGTGTTTGATATTTGCGTTTGAAGTTATGCACTATATGAGCATGACATGTGTTTAAGTATATATATATTAACTTCAGAACCTGTGAAAGTGTAGAGTAAATTTTCAGACCTTTTGGGTTGTTCAATGTATAGAATTGGGGCAAAAAAGGCCTTAAGTTCTTTTCGCGAAAAAAATATACAATTTTCGCAAACAAACTCCTTGAGAATATTTTGCTCCATATAATTAATTTTCCTTAAAAACTATAGTTTCATGAGCTATATATATATATATATACATATAATTTATTTCAGTATTACAAAAAACTCAATACAGGATCATGAAGTTTTGATGTATAGTTTCAAAAGACCTATATAGAAATAATCCTTTAACCTTCCCGTCCGATCAAACAAAGTTAAATTTTTATGGCTCTATTAGATCCAGTTCTACTTATATTTATTTCATACTATAAAAATATTATGATATAATTTAATTTTCTTTGTTTTTGTATTTATTAACATATTGACAACATCTTTTATAACTCCCCATTCCCCGGTTTTTTTTTCTTTGCCTTATAGGGAACTAGAGGTATGCATCAAGTGATTTTCTTATCAATAAGAATATCTTTTTTATCACGTGACATTTATCGAGTATTAATTACTTGAAGACCCTTTATGTAAATATATAATTTTTTGAATATTTCTATGCATATTAGTGATACGCATGGATTTGATCCAATCAGGTAGAATAACATATTTTTTAAAAAAAGAAAACTTCTTTAGTTTGTTAAGTAAAATATGCAGTAAATTTATCTCTTTGAGGAATACTTAAAATTAAATGACATAATTAAAGCCCATTGGTACGATCATGGAATAATTTATGGAAATGGGTAGATTTGGCTCATTCATGATAGGATGGTTCTGATACTTAAATTTAAAAAAAAAGAATTTACTTAGTTTACTGCTAAACATTTAATATGTTTAATTCTTGTAGCTGTGTTGGTATGGAAAAATCTTTCGAGAAAGGATTGAAATTTCTATTTTCCCTCTTATAATATGGATTAATTTGCTTTTTTTTTCTGTATAATGTATTTTTTCTTTAGATATTACATAGTTTACATTTTACAGAATTAAGAGACCAAGAACTGAATAAAAATGACAAAAAGAAATTTGGAAAATTTCCATCTATGTATATGAATTAATTAGTAGATTTCTGAATTTATTTACATGTCATTTCGCTAATTCTTACATACAGTCAGCAATAAAATTAAAAACTTTTTTAAAAGAGTGTTCTAAAAAAGTAATTGACGCATAATTAGTTTTATTAATTCTACCATAAAAAATTCATTTAATAATTATTATCTAAATAATTGTATCCTTATCTAGATATATGTATTAAAACTACATGAACACTACAGGAGAGTTCACATTTGTTCAAAAAATGTAGATGAAGCCATCGTCTTAACATCACGTATTGGTTTAGTTAACGAGACCCTTATTAAAATATTCTCTGAAAATGATGAATAACCAGAAAGTTTCCAACGACTATCATCTGAAAAGGATATTACATGAGAGCTTATATGTAAATATAAGCAAAGGCAAATATTTTATATGTCAATTATCAGCAAATATTGCTTTAAAATTGAGTAATTTCTAATATTTGTAAAACCAAATCAACTACAAGAAGTGGTTTGTATAAGTAAGAATACAATGATTTTTCCAACATTTCAAATTATTATTATTTTTCTACATTATAACACTCACACACGTCCATATATATATAATGTGTAAATGTATACATACATATGAATATATACAAAAATTAAAATCATATACTTTGTATTCAAGAGAAACAAGTTGTCAGAAGCAAAACTTTTGTAAAAAACCAACGGGGGGGGGGGGATGAATGCACTTACAAGGAAATTAAAACAAAGTGATTTTTTTAATTGAAATTTAAGGATTTTTCCTTAAAGAAAAATAAAGAGATACAATGAAATCATCAAGAGGAAATTTTAACTCAAAATCATGAGCTATTAATATTTGTATAATACGATTTTTACTTAGTGACATAAGCAATAAATGTAAAAGAAACAAATAGAGGAAAACAAATTTTCTTGTGTATCTTTAATTTATAAAGTGTACATTATTTAAAATAATTTTTAAATTTGAAGTAATTAGTTCTAACATATAAATTTTGTGAATACTTTAATGATTTTGGAATCAGAAAATGCTTTCGTGGCCAGGTCATGGTAATGATCATCATCTAGTTTTCATGGTTTTGCACTCACGGCTGGCATTCTTTCCATCGAGGAGTGGATTCAAGTTTCGAGACTTGCTATGTAATGGGCCTTGTGTACTTAAATGTTTTGATGTTCCAAGTACTCATATAGGGATGATGTTAATGTTTTGGGAGTGGATTACCAAATCGAATATCCTCCTAATAGAAAAATGTTCTAAATTACGACTTTCGTTTCCAATATCTCTCGAGTTGATTCTGAACGCGATGTTAATAAATAAATTAATTAATCAACGACAAAACATGAATTGGTTGTAATGTTTTTAGAAGTTTTACATTTTGAGACGCCTTCCAACTCTAAATGGCATCACTTGTTCTTTTGGTTAAAAGCGCAAGCACGGCAAGCGCAATCTAAATGGAAGAGTGCAACCAATAGAGAAAGACATACGATCTGATAGCTCTTTAATATGTATAATCAATAGTTCTATTTTTTTCTTAATAAGTACTTTACCATAATATATGGTTTAATTAAATGTCATCCTCTAAAAATCCGCTTTGTTATTAAATCCAAAAGGACCCTAGATATCTGTAAAGCGAACCATGTACCCCATTTCTGTAGTTAGGATTCTACATGTATTAGCAGTGTACACTTATACACACAAATTTTTATTTGTTGCATTCCTCGAAATTAAAACCTTGAGACATGTGAAATGGATCACATTTAAGAATGTAATGATTATTTCTAATAATGCTATGTGCCTAAATAAAGTTTTCGGAAACATTCATTAGCCACAAACACATTTGGTAAATTGAAAACACGTCTAAAACAGAATTTTTTTGAGTGCAATGAAATTATTTGTTCAAATTTAACAATTGTAATTAAAGCGTCTGTAAACTAAGGACCAAAGTTGTCTTCTTAATCCTATAACTCATATTTACAAAAACATTTCCGTCTCGAATTTATTTTTTTTCCCTCCATTAAAAAGAAACACAGGAATTTCAAATTGGAAATATTTCATTCTCAAAAATGAAAAATCGAAATGAAATTATTAAAAAATTTAAAAAGAACATTACTGTGTGCTTTGAAAGACGAAATGAAGCAAGTAATTATATACATATATATCGTAAAGCAAATTGTATGTATTTTTAAAAATTGTTTAATTTACTTAGCATTGTTTCCTGAAATGTCAATGTTTGAGGAATGAACAAACATATACATTAATAATTAAAGCATATTCAACATACAGTTTTGGGAAAAAATTAATTTTTAATTGGATTTATAACAATTCGGAATTTTTGATCTCCTTTTGCAAGTAGTATGTATTACGCATAATGTTTAAAAAAAAAATCACCAATATATGTTTACAATTTTTTTCTCACTGTATTTATTAAATAAAATGAGCTTCAGAATGATGAAGCATGCAACACTGATTTTGAGTTTTTAATAAATTACAAATTTTGAAATATATATATATATATATATATATATATATATATATATATATATATAATTTCCACCTGAAAACAAAAATTAATTAAAGGTTAATTAAAAGTGATGTGAAGTTTTTGAAGAAAATATTACTGCTCATTCACTAAAATAATTAGAATTTATAAAGATACTATGCCAATCATTTACAATAAAAGGAAACGCATACAATATTCAATTCTTTTGCTTGAACTGGAATTTAATGATTTTATAAAATAAATTTAGAAATTCTATAAATTTTATTTATAAAACAATTAGTATGTTTGATCACAATCGCTTGAAATAAAAATTAAATTATTGGATTTATTTTACAGTATAAATGCTTCACTTTATTTATTCGGAAATATTACATTTTAAAATTAGCCACATGCGTAAGATATTACTTCCTTTTTGTTTATATTTTTATGAGTAGTCTTAGACAACATTCTTTTAGCTTGTCGCAGTTCCTTCTACGGAGATTAAATGGAGTCTAAATCATTTTTACATCTTTATATGTCGAAACACTTTGTTCTCCAACAATCAATCCAAGTGATTGCATGATTTTTAGTCTGTCATTATTACTATCAGTAAAAAGGGCAATTGCTTGATTCGTAGATATTTCCAACTGTCTTTCTGCTGCAACTCGAAGTTTTTATGCATAATTTCAATGTTAATGATTTCACAGATTCTTTAATGTTTTCCGATTTCATCCCTAGGCGCTTGTGAAGAAGTTAGGATAGATCGTTGAAAATTGTTTTTATGGAATCTATTACTCTAATCAGCAGGATGTTTTTATGCTTAAATTCACCTTTACAACATTCTAATAAATTACTTTAATATTTACACCAAAAATTAGGATTCTCTGGACAAAAATATTGTTATGGTTTTTAATCACACGAACGGATTTGAAATACATCAACCAAACAAATTTTCGCTTATGTGTAAGATATACCTTAATTTGCTTGTTTCATTTCCATTATATACAGTAATCAGTCGATTATTTTATCGTTTAATCAGCTCTTCCCCTAATTAACTTTCCATCTATGAGTTTGGAATTTGTTTTCTTTCTGAGTTAGGTTTTCGCAAACTCGTACTTCTGCTTAAGTTACTTATAAAAAGTTTACTTCTGAATACGAAATACTGAAAATGAACATTCATATTCACAAATTAATACATCAAAACAAAGCTAAAGTATGAATAATAGTTATCGAGAATTAGAATTTGTAGTTAGTATTTAGAATAAGAATAATAATATTTGAGGTTTGCATTCAGTAATAGATCATAAGCAAAATCAAAGCATCAGGAATTAAGAAAATTTGCCATCACCAGGGAAATAACAGCTGTAAAAAATGAGCTGTAAAATTTTTCATGGCTAGTGCAGTAAATATATGCTGAGAAAAAGCGCGGAAATAAGAAAAATGTTTACGTTTAATTACAATCTTTATACCTGAGATGAAAGAGGATGTCTTAATTTTATCAGGTTTTAAATTAAGTACTATAAATTATTATAAATTTATCAGGTTATAAATTATTACTTATGGTGTGGTTTAGAATCCTTTTGAGTAAGCATAACACGCGTGATTCTCAAAAAATTTACGACAGTTAGAAGTGGAATATAAAATATATTTAATTTTAAAAGTCTTGACATTAAGAATATTTTAAATAAAAAAGAGGATAATTTGGATTTATCGTATATATCAATACAAAAATTCAATCATGAGAGTTAAGAGAGAAATCAGCCCTCTAAGGGCGTTACTGGAAAATAACGTTTTATTCACAATTTTTCAGGAAATGACTAATTACAGGTAAGAGCTCTTGTACGGATTAACAGCACAACAGATAAAACAGGACATGTACATATTAGCAACAGAGCAGGAGCAAAAGCAGGTCAACAAAACACAATTTAGAAGTACAACATACAAATTAGCAAAACCAACATATAACAAATCACCAGAAAACTGTAACAACACTTTCAATAATGTTCAGTTCCCCAGAAAACCGCCAAAGTATTATTCTGCATTTTAAAGGCTAACAACAAAGGCAAAATTCGCTCACACTTCGTATCTTTCCAACATAAAAATACTCTATCGTTAAGGGAAAATTTCGGAAAAATCCATAGATTTTCTCCTAATTGGGATTTCAATAAAATTCCATCATTTTCGAGAACCTATAGTTTGTCACTAATGTTGCTCGGATTGTCAAATGTTCCTAGAATTGTCACCAAATTCGGCACCAAGGTCGGATACCATTTTTTAACTCTTTCTGGATATTCAAACGAAATCTTTGAAAATGTCTATTTTTCCTTTCGGGTTCACGTTGCAGTGAAGCGTCATTGCATTTTCTTTTCAAGTATATGGAACTTCTATGTTACTGTTTACGATGACAAAAAATACAAAAGCGTTTAGACCTTAATATTTATCTAAGACTTTACGAACAATACGTTTACAAATGCACAAAAAACTCAATTATTGCCTACAATCTTCTTGTTCTCAATAGGTGGCTGCCTCAATAGGTACCTTCTACATTACTGCATTATCCGTGGTGTATTCAAAATCCCATTATCTTTCTTTCTTTGTGTCTATATATATATATCAATAACTCCCGAGACTAACCCAGAGATGGCGCTCGTAGTAAACCAGTAACCAGGTCTTTCTAGAGTACTAACCTTTGCTTGAAACGTGTCAAAATTTTAAGTCGATCGGACCAGAAACAGCTGAGTTATCGAGGTTGGAGTAAAGTCGTTTTGTAGTTTGTTTAAAAAATGGGAAAAACCGAGTTTCGTGTTCTGATAAAACATTGTTTTTTAATGGGTAAAAACACCGTGCAAGCGAAACAATGGATTGAAAAATGTTACCCGGACTCTTGTCCATCAAAAGCAATGATTTGTCGGTGGTTTGCCGAGTTTAAACGTGGTCGTACCGACACAAATGACGCGGAACGCTCGGGTAGACCTGTGGAAACCGTTACACCGGAAAATGTGAGTGAAGTGAGAAAAATTATAATGAAAGATCGTAAAGTGAAGCTCCGTGAGATTGCTGAGATGACACAGATATCATATGGAAGTGTATTTACT
>BMAW01119451.1:164890-187135 GCA_019974015.1 Nephila pilipes
AAAAAGTAATTTCATCCTCGTAGGTATTAGAATACAAGAATAAATATCTCGTACGCAGGTACGAGAATAAATATGTGCAGAATAACACAGATGTGAGTATTCTTCTATAACTAGATCTTATAATGACTTGTCTGGAACTATTCTAGACCTAGGCTGAATAAAAAAAAAAGAGCTTTTACAGTCATCACTTTTCTTTAGCATCTAATACCTTTTTAATGATATCACAATTCTGAAAAATCCTTACCTTATTTGACCTACCGCTTCCTTATATCATGAGATCAAACAACTACATAATTACAAAACCTTTCCTCAAGCAACGTAGTAAGAAAACATCATAACTGGCATCTTTGATAATAACAAATAATTACCCTTGATAAAACTTCCAGAGAAAAAATATTTGTCGTTTTAATTTCATTGTCCTCCAAACTGATAGTTTACTTTTTAAACTGCTACAAGTCATTAATTTTTTAATGAATATTGAAAACTATTCATTAGTTTTTATCACAGCTACGCATAGAAGAATTACATTTCTTCTGGAGATTCGAAACTTGAATACGGGATATATATTTCAGAGAGCAATTCATGTGTCAAATATTACTGCCAAGCATGCTCGTTTTGAAAATTAATAAATATTCGGTTGTCCTTCTATAGTATTCTCTCTATGTTCATTATTAGCTTTCCTTATCCAGGAAATTCCTTGTTCCATGTCACTTTCCAAAAGTTCTCCATCGTACATGGTAGGCAACACAGAAGGAGGAAAGTATTCAAATAGGTCTTCGAAAGTAGAATGAAAATGCACCTAAAATTGAAATCTGATGATAAAAGATGAAGAAATAATAATGTTGAAAATCAAAATATATAATAACATTCATTATAAACTAATTGGAAGATGAAAGAAACGTCTCTCTCTCTCACTCTCAAAGTAGTTCATTGTAAATTTAATGCAGTTCATATAGTTAGGTTTTGTAAACCTAAATAAACTAATTACCACCAATCAAAATACAAAGATTCTTTACTAGATGTATATATAATATATATATATATATATATACAACATGGTCAGAAATTTAAATGCTGCTAGAAAACATCTAAATAAAGCAATTTTCACCATACAATGGATAGGCAGAGAGCAATCGGTCAACCTCTAAACTACGTTGTAATGGTAAGATTAAGGAAAGGGTTTTCTTACCATCCTTATTTCAAATCTTAATTTTTGGTAGCAGACTATGACTGGGAGGATTGGGATTTTACTTCGAGACTCAAACTGATTGTAAAATTTGTTAAAAGTTATTTCATGACTATAATTAATAAAAATATAATTAATTTCCATTTCGTCCATTAATAACTGCAATCGTCTTTTAAACGGTATTTTTATGTCGTCATATATTCATATAATTTTTACTTTTACAATTGTATTTTTGAGCTATAACTTAACATGTTACTTAATAGGAAACACGGGATTTAAATTGGAAGAACGAGGGCAATGATCGTGAGTTATTCATTGGAGTTTGATAATTTCAGACCAGTTGCTTAATAATACCTGTCATATTTAAAATCGCTTTTCATTACGTTGAATGGTAAAATTTAAAATTGATAAATTTTTATATTGATATTTTCAAAGTATTTTCAAGATTTGTTTACTAATATTTCCAAGAATTCTTGACGGTCGTGTATAACCTACAAATTCTTATTATACGCTTGTTTATTAATGTAAAATTAATAAAAAATTCCTTAGTTCTAATCATAAATGAAGTAGTATTTTTGTTAATAAATTTTCATAATATTTTTGAATGAGATAAACATTTAACATTTAAAAATTATACAAGTATATTACATTTCCTTTGGATTAAATGATATTTTTGGTACTAGTGATAAAGAAGAATTTCTTCTAGTGAACCATTAAAAGGATTTGAACAAGTTCGTTGACAATTATACGAAGGGGTATCAGAAAGTTTTAATTATCTCTAGAAAGTAATAGAGAAAAAAAAACTTAAATTTATTTATAATTATTAAAATTTCTCTACCTAGTCACTTTCTAGTTTTATATATTTGTTCCAGTGTTTCTTGACATTTTGAAGGTCGGTATTATAAAACCCACCAAATTGCTACGAAAACCTGTGTTCTACCTCCGAAAGACGTCATTTTTGTCGCTTAATATCCGACTGTAGAAGGTGTTTTGAGTTATGGGAATGAGGTAAAGCTCACTTGAGCGAGATCGAGAGAATACTGTGGGAGTGTTAAAGTTGCAAAGCTACATCACTTTGATTCCTCAACCACACTTCGAGATGATTAAGTAGATGCATTGTTAGCAAGAAGACGACACCTTTGATCATCATACCTATTGGAGGATTTTGATCAGAGCAGCACTCAATTTGTTCAGAACTGAGCAGTAATAGGCATCAGTGATGATCTGAACCTTCTTCAAGCAATCTGTTAAGATGATTTAATCTTGGAAAGTAAACCGCATGACCTTCCCTGTAGACTTCTACCCTTTAGACCTTTTGGGAGGAGGGAGTTCCTGTGCTTCTCTTACTCTCATTTGTTTGGTCTCTCAATCATACTGATAGATTCATTCATAATAAACCAGGATAGATTCATTCATAATAAACCAGGTGACTAATAAAATGCTCTTTACCTTGCTCACAGAGCTTCAATATCTCCATTGACATTTCGCAGCGTGTTTGCTTCTGAAAAGGAGATGATAACCATGAACCCAGCGTGTTGATATGTTTGTCATATGCAATTCGAGAAAAAAATTTCAGACATTTCGTATCTATGGTCAGTCTCATTCAACATCATTTGAAAGGTTTCTCTACGGTCTAATTAGATAAAGTCCTCCACTTTGTAACCGGGGCACCATCGTCCGTGAATGATAGTCTTTCAATTCGTATATCGTATTTAAGAGTTTTAAAATTTCTTTTCCAACTCACAACAGTATCATATGACTGTTAATCTAAGTTCATCTTTCATCGTAGATTTTCTGGGTAGTGCAATATTTCAAATGAATGAACTAATTCACATTGCAACTCTCAAGCTTCTCTAAACTGCGGATTATTTCAATAAATGACTTACTGAAATTAAAGCAATCCAGTTTAACAACAGCATTATAAACGTAAGAATTAGGGAAGATGCAGAATATATTTTATCCAGATATCTTGGCTATTTCTCTGAGATAAATTATATGCAAGATAGATGTACGTTAGTGTCATAAAATTTCAACTTATAAATTGAAATGAAATAAATCTGTATTTCTTAAGTTTTCATGCTTTTAGGTCATAAAATGGGATATCCGTGATAGCTTTCGTCGTTATAATAGGCGCAAGATAAAATTGGTTTATCATTCATTACTTAAAGGCATAATTGTCCATCTAAATTTCGTTAATCTTCCCTCTTCCTTCTATCATAAAATTAAATAAAATCTAATATTTAATAAAATTTGATTGAACGGTTCTCCAGTTGCTAGAAACCATAAAAACCTATATACAGTAACGTTTAGTAAGTATTTCACACACATTTCGTTTGATTCAGTATTGCTCTTTTAACAAAAGAAAAAATCATCATACTCAACACATATATGTTAAAATAAAAACTATGAATAAAGAAATTCAGTTAAAATTCAGTGTAATAAATAATTTCCTTAGACAGGCTTCTATTATTTATACATCATAAAATATTTACATGCGAAATTTCAATCATTTACTATTTTTATTTAGAAAATATCTCAAGATGAAATCCGCAGCTTAGGAATGGACCAACTTGATATTTGTGAGGTATTCTATACAACATTTCTATCTCTCGCGCTCTGTTTTTAAGGGCTATGAATTAGTATATAATATTTAATTACTTATCCGTTTATTCTCGAGAATTTTGAAGAAAGAAAAATGTTGTGAGTGTAGTCATTTTAATTATGAAAATAATAACATCTTTAATTATGAAAATAGCAACACAAAGAAAAAGATTTTTTTCTTTGAGTTCAAGTTCAAGGTTATCAATATGTTACTGAAAATGTGATTAATGTATGTAATTCCATCTTTGAATTAATATTATGTGGTATATATTGTCGTTTAAATATCAAAAGTAGTTTAATGTATAAATGTTTATTTAGAGAACTTAGGCATATTTATGATTAAGGAAAATTTAATATAAGCTTTTACTTTGAGCATAGATTAAAAATACATCATATATTTTCTATTTATGTGAATATTACAAAACATTCTGAACAATGTCATTAAACAACTTACCCTATCTCTGATTTTATGCGAAAGAATCCTCTTCGCTATTGGCCAAACAAGTCTGAGTACGAATGAACCATGAATTGTGTGCAATCCTTTGATTCTGATTGGCAAACAATTCTGTTGAAATATTCATGAACAGTATAATTATTAACGATATCTAAGAAAAACAATTATGTGTATTATGTTGCAAAAAAAGCATTAACATAATTGCTTAATTTATTTATTTATTTTTTTTTTTTTGCTGTCCAATGGAAAGTTTGATAAGTACTCGAATCTAAGTTTTTGAAAATTAACACATATGAATAGGAAATCTTATCGATATTTTCGGAGATATTGATTAATAGCAAAACAAATCAGTTAAATTTTTATTTAATTGACAATATTAAGAAAATTTATTTTTTAAGTAAACTGCTGGATACTTAACGAGTATCATGAACCTTAAACTTTAAGAAATTCGTATTCAATGAAAAAATTTATTTGTTAAAAAGAATAGGTTTAGCTGATCACTTTTAAGAAAACCTCTTGGTAACATTTTAAGTATCTCGCGTGATATGATTGCAATGCACATGCTTTCTTTTAGACAACTTGAATATATGGAAATCTTTATAGATCATTTTTTATCCATTCGTGCAGGGTATCTTAAAGATTATTTACGAAAACTGTGTGCTTTGATTATGATGTATCATGTTGCATAGTTTAATCCCGAATTATTATGTTGCGCACATACTTTATTTTGATATTTTTTCAGGGGGAGATGCATTTTAAAATTTTAAAAAATTTAGCACCGAATTAAATACTACTAATTGAAAGCTGCATAAAATGATGAATATATTTCATTTTTCTTCTAAGCATTTATTTGTGTTTTGAAATTTAAAAAAAGAAATTATGTTTTAATTTCAAAAACACAGTTTTACAGACAAAATATTTCAGCTGTTATTATTTATAGTTACAAAGTATTTGTATTATCTAATTTTATAAATACTTGCAATCTCTTTTCTAATCTTATCCTTAAAATAGCGATTAGATTTCAGATACTTAGATTAAAGATCTAGGATATTTAAATTTTATAATTAATTTACTAAGCGAAATTTAACATTTGTTTCAAATTGTTTTTGTTCAATATTTTCGAAAACCTCAAAATAAATCGTTCATTAATTATTAAAAAGATATCTAGTTTCAAATATCAGAATGTTTTGGAGACATTTTTGAGGCAGAAGGAATCTAACATGAAATATTTGCACATTTTACATAATTATCATTCTTTTCATTAAAATGTAACTATCACACGCTAAAAACTTTCATATAAAAATGCCCTTTTCTTTCAATAATTTTAAAATGAAAGTAATTATTTAAATATACAGTTTCATTAAATTCAATATGTTCATTTTAATGAAATTCGATTAACTGTATTCATTGTAGTAATTGATTTAGCTGGTCTAAGCGGCGTAGACAATGATTGCACCCAACACTAAGAGTGCTAATTGCACTTCGCAAATGATCATATTAGCAGAGATTTATGAACAGATCGGTTGTAGAAGATAATATATATATATACATATATATATATATATATATATATATATATATATAACTATATGCATATATATATATATATATATATATATATATATATATATATATATATATATATATACCTTGATTCGGAATTTTATCAGAATGATGTTGATAACAAACTCTGACAAAAAAAACTCTCTTGAATGATTCATTTGGTATGTCAACACTCTTTCCATGAAATGTTATTGACAAATTTTATTTCTGATGGGGAAGAAGACTCCGATTACTTCACCATGTATCCAGGATCACTTTCAAGAATCAAGATCAATGAGTTCTAATGCTCATGGACTCTTAATAAATTGTTCCAGATATATTGTTCATTTCATTTCATCACTTACAATATAGATTAGTACGATCAGCTTGGGTTTTGTCTGACCATTTTTGTTCATCTGAAGCTCTCACTCGAATGATGAATGTCTGTAAATTGTGAATGTAAATTACCGATATATTATTATGTAAGTGAAACGAATGCAGCAATGGAGAGAATTTTCAGTAATAGAAATTAATGGTAAGATGAAATGTTTGAGCTTAAGGAGATATTAAGGAAATATTAGAATATATGTGATATTAATGAGATCTTAAGGAATTAGATTTATAATTAATTTAGATCATGACTTAATAGGCAATTTAAAATAGGTACTATGCAGTTTGAATTTGTTAGATTCGTCTAGAGATTAAAATTAGTTATTTTATCTTTGTTGGATATACCCTTGATTTAGAATATTTAACGTAGTTTCGAGTTGAGTCGTCTTAACTTACCAGCGAATCATGCTTTGATTCTTATGTGTGTATTTATGCACATTTTCTTTAACTAACGTCTGAGACAACTTTGTACGATGTTTAATATTGAAACATTGTCTTATGAAAGAACCGGGGAATATGAAAATGAACTTTTTAGAAGAAATGTATCTAAGAAAAATGAGAAGAGATAGAGAATCTAAAGGGAGTCATAGGAACTCTACAGAGATTCGAGCAACTGTAGGACGATATTCAGAGGGCGCTACCTGATTCGGACGACTTGATTAGAAATCTATTTTTTAGAACTCACAAGATATATTTATTATAATTTTTCAAGTACGAGTTACGTAAGCCCTCTCTTTCTGTACGAATAAAGTCACTGCGTATCAAAGTAATAATTATTTTTCTTTAATATTTCAAAAGAAAGTACCTATTATTTAAAGTTATAATATTGGTATATTTGTTATCATAATTACGAGTATATGTCAAGCATTATAAAATTTTGATGATTTTAATTATATCATTTTTTTTATGATTTTACGTTTTAATCAGTTGACAGTATTCATTTTTATCCATTAAACAATATCATTTATTAATTAAAAATATAATCAGAAATCATAATGTATGTACTTAAACTATAGTGTTTTATTATTAAAAGGTAAAAAAAAATCTATTATTATCTTACTAGAATCATATGATTACAGATGTAGAGATTTTGTGGAGAACACATGTTAAGCAATGGCAATCCAGTTCCTTTAAAGTCAAATAGAATTCTCAATCCATTGATTTGACTCGTCTGATCTCGGAGAAGTTGCATTATATGCATTATGACCAGTTGCATGAACTTTTCAAATGTTAAGTGCTTCATATTCCATTTACCTGCATAAAAAAAGAAAATCTCAATCAATTTAATATTTAGGTTATATATATAGAGAGAGATATTGGGGTGAAGGAGATTGTTCATCCCGAATCTACAATGGTTTGTTCTTACGCAATGGGCTGGTTGTCTAGGGGGGTAATTTCGGATTCCATGTAATGTTGATGATATTCAAGGATGAAGCTTGCAGTAGCTTTACTTGTTTATTAGGAGAGATGATGAAGAATGAAAAGTATTTACAATGTTATATGAAAAGTAAGTTGACCAGTTCGTCTGATAAAGATAGATGGCTGCCTCATTTAACCCATATTGGCGATGGGCGCTGGAACGCGCTTGGGCGTTTTAAGTTTACTTCCGACGCGTGTAGCGAAGGAGAAGAGAAGCGGAGAAAGTGGCGGCAAAAGAGAGCGCGAAAACGAGCGTCACTTAGTTTTATTCTCGGATAGGTGGCGCTGCATGAGCTTATCACATGACTCTTGAATCGTGGCGACATCTATTGAGTATCGGAGGAACTGGTTTTTCAGTAGATTGAAAAGATAAAATTAATTGCTTAATAATAATTGGATGGAAAATCCTACATATATATATATATATATATATATATATATATATATATATATATATATATATATATATATATATATATATATATATATATATATATATATATGCTCTTTCACTATATATATATATGTATAACCATATATATGTATATATATGTATATATATATATATATATATATATATATTGTGTGTGTGTGTAATGATTCAACTTAAATGAGTAACTTTTTAACTAAAAAAAAAATACTTTAATTTACTGATTTTCCCATTCTGTAAATTAAAAGTATAGAGTTTATACTTATTGTCTGATACAATTCCAAATTATCCTTTAATTTACGAGATCAAGCACTCATAAAAATCTGATGAACTTGTGGTTCTTACGATTCAAGACCTGTAGGGAGCATCCCTACTAGGCGATTGTAGGCCAATATGTCTCTCAGAATATTTACAACTTATACTGTGTTATCTAATATGTGTAAGGGAAAATCCCCTACTATAAAAACGAAGACGAGAAAAAATTATGTGTGTCATGACCTCATCTGCGCATTTGTCCTGTACATCAACAGGTGGAGTTGTGCCTCCAGCCATTTGGATACTATGTTGTTTCTCTCTCTAAGCGGAAATGAATTTTCAGCCATGAAATTTGAAATTAATCTAAATTTTTACTTCATTAACTAATTTCTAAATAATTATCTCTCTCTCTCTCTCTCTCTCTCTCTCTCTCTCTCTCTCTCTCTCTATATATATATATATATATATATATATATATATATATATATATATATATCGCTTATATATATAAGCGAAATACCACTGGTTGACTGACTCATCACGAGATCTCTAAGACTGTATCACCGATTGAATTGAAATTTACCTTAGTTACTCATTTCGCATTGTAGACGTTCACTAAAAACGGATTTTACAGAAGTTTCATCCAAAATGTAATTTTTATCTACCATAATAGACACTACCCCTTCCCCTTTTCTTCGATTAAAGGTCGCTCTCTCTGTCCTCTCTTGCTCTACTTGTTCGGTAATGTAGGAATACCATTTTGTCCCTACCATATGTTGTTCATATAAAATTAGAGAGTTCTTTGTGATTATGATAATTTTTTGTCAAGTAAGAGATCCGATAAATTTATGGGAAAAATACCGGGAAAGTTTGTCAGAAGATATTCAAAGGCAAAAATAGAGAAAAAAAAGAAATATACAGCCGGTCGTTGATATCGATTACAAACAATTCTTATCCTTTTAAAAGACATTGTTACATCAATGTCAGGTACGTCATTGTTACACTTTGAGATTTCAGAACTCATAAGAGGACAAAGCATCGTTATTAAAAACGAGTGTACTATGGTCCGCAAGAAAGGAGTTGAGGCTCTCAAGGGACATTACAAAATGACTTGAGCGCGGAAAGGTTTTTCAAACTATTGATTGAAATAGGTAACGGAAATATTAAAGAGCAAGAAGGAAAGATAAATATTCCGAATAAACTATGTGATACTGTGGGAGATTTGATTATTTTCACTGATAGAATATACCCAAGTATTTAATATGCCGCACTAAATAGCTTATCCTGGATGAAAGAAAGAGCAATTCTGACTCCAACAAGTGAATCAGCAGTTAAAGTTAACGAATTTATCCTAGAGAAACTAACAACTGAACAGATAAAGTACGAGTTTTTAGATACTGTAATGTTTGATTGTGGTTCGAAGAGATAGTGAAATGAGTTACGACTTTTCAAACTTAACAAAACTTTATTTAAAGAATAAATAAGTCTCGTAGCACGCCCAGGGAGGCCTATTCAACTCCTGCAATGCTACTAAGACATACAACTGATTTCACAAAACTCACTTTTCTCTCCCTCCTCGCGGGCGGTTATGCCAGAGCAGCGTAGCGGAGGCTCTGAACCATTGTTTGGAAGGGATGGGAACACTACATCTCCCCACCAAGCTCTGACGTTACATTTGTTTACAAATTTAACTCAGCAGCTGAAACTCTTACAATTAGCATTTAAATATTTACGCAATGCAAAATTAGATCACAATTATTAACATTAAATGCACACTAATAATTTTAAGAAAAGAAGCAATACATTAGGGCGAACAGTATTAAACATTACAAATCATCAAAAATCATACACATTATAAAACATTAATTAATGTAAACTTCATGATTTTGAAATGATTCAAATTAGTAAGATATTTTTAATTTAAAATTGTAAGAACAGAAAGAATAAAACAGATATACACATAAAGGAATCAAAATAATATCCTTGCGTTCAGCAATAATTGATAATGTTCACAATAAGCGTGATAACGCATCTGCATGAGGCATTTTGGATCCCCTAAAATATTTCAGAGTTATGCTGAGTGAATGTCCATCTTTGTAGTCTAGACGACTGCGGTGCACTTTGTGTTGAAAATGGGAGTGGATTATGATCCGTGTAGAATTCAATTTCGGTGCAGAACACCCACGATTCAAACTTATGCAGACTCCCCACAATCGCGAATGCTTCCCGCTCAATAGTTGACGAAGCTTGCTGGGCCTTGGTCAATTTCTGACTCGCATAAGATATTGGGTAAGTCCTTTCATCCAACTTTTGGGATAAACATGCAGCAATGCTGACTGATGAAGTGCCTAAATGATTGATGTACGGCCAGTTCATCACAGGAGTATATAAGGAAGGAGCATCGGAATTTTATACACTTCATGTTTATCAATCTATGGAATTTTGTACGAAACTCTTTTTTTAGTTAATTAAATGAGATGATACACAATCTCCGAATATTTGGGAATGTTCTCGGGATAGTAATTGCACAAACCAAGAACACTAAGTAACTCTTTCTTATTTGTCGGAGATGCTAAGTTTCTCATCGCACGCACCTTTTTATGGTCAGGCTGATGTCTTCCCGATTCGACAACTTGTCCTAAAAGTTTTACATAGGGTTTCACGAAATCACACTTCTTAAGGTTCACAATGATGTTTAATTCTTAGAACTTCGATAAAATGATATTTAAATGTTGCAAATGTTCACTGAAATCTTTCGAAAATATGGCATCTTTATACGCATGGGCGAATTCTCTATAAGGAACAAATCCTTTATTCATTACCCGTTGAAAAGTAGCAAAGCATTTTTCAGTCCAAAACTCGTAACTTTAAATCTATACATTTGGGAATGAGTTTTGAAAGAAGTAAAATCTTTACTTTCTTCCGACATCGGGATTTCCTAATATCCCTTCAAAAGATCTAATGTAGTTATTACGTTAGCTCTGCCAATCGACTGGATCAATTCTGTTGCGTCTTCCATAGGGAAATCATCGGTTACCGTGTCACAGTTCAACGCTCGGTAGTCGATGCACAATCTCATGGATCCATCCTTCTTATTCACACAGACTACCGGATATGCAATCTCATATCCGGTTGCTTTCCTCGATTAATACTTATTGCAATAATTCTTGGATTTGTTGATCTCATGTTCCCTTCAGTGCTTCAGGAAAATGATGTACATGAAAGGTTTCTTCCCTTCAACGCTTGGCTTTAAATTGATTTTATGAACATCAACTTAAGCAATGTTTACATTGCCCGTAAACAGTTTTTGGTACTCACTTAACAATTCCAGCAATTTGGTTTCTTCCTCAATTTGCAGATGACTTACATCAATATGCTTCAATAACTCTTTCGTTCCGGGCCTCAGAGAAGTTGGAGGGGGAAGAACTTCACCAAAATCTTCATCGTCTTTGAATATCACACCGATTGCATTAAGTATTGTTTAATACCTCCTTATCTTATTCACATGACAATGCTGAATTTTTCCATCACTCAATTTCACTTTATAAGAGTGAGAAGGATTCAAAACAATTATTTCTTCAGGTCCGGTCCACTGCGTGCAGAGCGTGTTCATTGAATTAGGTATCAATAAGTATACTTTTTAGCCCTACACAAAACTTTTGGAACGAGCTTTGAGATTGAAATATCTTGCATAAGCTTCTTGTCTTGCGAATGCTATTAATGACGTCTGCTCGGCAGCCATCTCTAATTTGATCTTTCGTTCTTGTAAGTAGTCCACTACGGATTTTCTCATGTTCAACGGAATTTTAAATGTCGCCACATTAGCTTCATTTTAACACACTCAGAGGACCTCTAGCCGTTCGTTCATTCATCAACTTGAAAGGTGAACTCCCGTTGTACAGTTCGAGACTTCTCTGTATGCGAAAAGCAAGTACGGGATATATTGGTCCCAATTACTTGGATCAGTCCAAATCACGTGGTGCATTGAATTTTTTTATATTTTGCTATATCTCTCCACGAGCCTATATCCAGGAACTGAAAATCGTGGGATACAGCCTAAATGCTTCAAGAACTCCTGAGTTAACTTTGAAGTGAAATTAGTGCCCATGTCGCTGGCAATTACGTATGGAATTCCTGTCCTCATAAATATCTCCATTAGTGGGTTTCATGTAACTTTCGCAGACAACGATCGAAGAGGAATCACTTCCGGCCACCTGGAATGCTGGTCTATCATAACAAGACAGTATTTGTTTTTTCTGACCGACGGTAGATCAATCTCGCCAATTATATCAACATTCACGACCTCGAAAGTTAAATCTGGCCTAAGAACAGGGGTTATAGGTATTTTGTCCGTAACTTCCACTTGGCTTCTTAATTGGCAATTACTGCAAGATTTGCAATAATCTAAAATATCCTTCTTTAAATCAGACCACCAGAAGTTAAAACGAACTCTTTCACTGGTCTTTTTGAATCTCAAATGTCTTCTAAAAATAGATTCGTGAGCCAATTTTAATACTTGTGGTCTTCTAATTTTAGGCAAAACAAGTTGCGCCACCTGTCTCCAAATTTTCTATCGTCGTGGAATAGTAGATCATCTCTCAAATAAAAATTCCCTTTTTGAAATTAAATTGTTTCCATTCATCTTTCAACGTATCACATAATTTTCACTGCTCATCTCGTAATAAAGCGCATTCGTTCGCTCGATTTTGATATTCTATTTCCAATTTTGATATTCAATAATTTATTTTTGATATCATATTTCTTAACATAAACATTCCTCATTTTCTAATGTTTGCTTTCCGCTCTGTGCCCTTCCTCTGCTAATGAAATCAGACTTCTGTTCGCCACAGCAATATCCATTAATATCTGATGTTTATTCATCTCTAACGGTTTCGTTTACATTCTCTTGCAAAATTTGATATATATTTGATGGTATGATAGCTTGACCTTGGATTTTATTTGTGATCGCTGCTAATACTTGAATTGGTTTCGAAAATGCTTCATTCTTCTTGTTTTTCATCCATAACTGAACACTGGAAAGAGAGGCATTTTTTTTTCACCAAATGCGCTCCTTATAAAAAAAAACTATCATTTAATTTTTTCAACAGGATCCCTCAAATTCTTAAAGAATTACTCCAAAATCTACCTTTTTATGATGCTACTATTGCATCATCGCAAGAGACCGAGAGCTGCACTCAGACATCAAAACCAAAACTTCCCAGTCCTAAAAGATTGAGAACGCATTGAAATAATTCAATATTGATATCCTGGTTAATTTTTAATGTGGCAATGTCCCACGACTAAATTGTGCCTCGGGCATTACTGTCGACCACTTTCAAAATTTTTTATATCTCCTCGACTTGAAAATTTAAAGGTTTTAAAAATAAATTACCATTTTTCTAAAGAAAATCAATTGTGACCCCCAGGCATCGCTAGTGGAGCTTCGTTAAAAAATGTTTAATTATATCTTTTCATCGCATTCTCCTCGCGTTTAAAGTTTTCTTTATTTAAATTGCATATATTTTCCCTTTAATTGGTTTTGGAACGACATTTCTTTTTAATTTCAGTTAATTTCAATTATTTAAATTTCCTTTTTAAATCTCTCTTACTCCTGCGGACTGCAGTGTTCTCGAAGTCGTTTCGCCTTCGAACTGAAATCCCATCCCATAATCATCTCTCCGCCCATTACTATACATGCTTCTTAGGTTACGGCTACAGCATCCAATGGCAATACGCGCTCTCATAACTTATTTTCCAAGTTTATTTCGGCGGTTCCTCACTTTGTAGAATACCCAGACTTTTGTTGCCTTGATCCTAAATTTTGATAGATAATTCTAAATTATGAAAAATTCTCTAATTTTGATTTTTAACTTAATTATTCTGATGAGAGGGTAAATTAAAATTGTTTAATAGGTACTTCGTAATTTTAGCCGTTACCGTTATGCGCTTTTTAAAATTATTTTCCCTTCCACATTCTTTTCTTCCGAAAGGAGATCCGAGTTCAACACAGTTACCATCGATCCGGGATCAATTAAAGCCATTGCACTCTTTCTGTTGATTACAACTTCAGCATATTGGAGATCACTCATAGCTAATTTTGGTTCACTTGATTCTTTTTTATTTTTGCTTTCTAAAAGGAACTCAATTCGAATTTCTGCGGTTACTGCCTGATAATCTTGCGTGTGTCAATCAATATAACCATTTACTCCATTCGCTTTATATCTTTTTGAACAGTTATTCGCAAAAAGTTTTAAATATCTATTCATGACTATTTAAATGTCGATGATAAAGACAAATTTTTTTGGACCTAACAGGTGAAGACATTCTTTCTGAAATAATAAGTGATAACACTGAAGTAGAAGAGTCAGAAATGATGATGATGATGTAAATAAAAATGATGATTCATCTACTATAAAGCCAAACTTACTCCCGGAGAAGCAATGTATTCAAATGATTCTCTTTATAACTTTATTTCTCTCTTACGCAATGTACCAGAGGAGCAACTAAATTCTTTAGATGCACCTCATTCTTTTTTCCCGAGATTGTCCCTGGATAATGCAAAAAAAAAAATCTGATTTCTTTTCTCAGAATTCCAAATAAATAAGAATTAATTAATAAGTATGCATTTTCATTTATTTATACTCTCTAATACATTTTAGAAAAAAAAATTGAGGTTTTATTTATTTATATATTAAAAATTTACAATGCGATATAAATATACGATAAACATTTATAGACTATGGCGTCGCCAGAATCCTGGGCAAGGATACTTTGCAAACACTTGGAAGATGCAAAAATTAATCAACAATGTAAGCGTTTCAATCTCTCTCCATTTAAAATATATTATTTGCGTGAACGTGAGGGGGTTTTAAATGACAACAGAGTACACCCGGTGACGTCCCTGGATATGAAGAACAAAATTATTTTTGTTCCAGCATTGATTCCCTCTATAATGATAATTCTCTTTAGAACTATATATTATTTTGAACCAAAAATATCGTTATAGAGGGATTTCACTGTACCTTAACTTGGTTAGATTAAAAAAATTGGTAGGGACTTTTTTAATAAGAAAAATAAATTCGAAAATATATTCTTACAATTAATTATAGATATCGCTAAATATCTAGTTATAAATATTATATAAGAAAAATATTACAAAAAATCAAAAACTGTATTTTGTACTACTAAATATATCAATACATCTTGATTAAATCATATTTAATAATATTTTAATAAGCATAAAAATTTATTTTTATTTTAATATAAACAATAAAAAAAACTTTTAAATTTAACAATTATTATATAAGACATCTATAGACTATTAAAGTATCAAAATTTACATGTTACTAATATTAGGAATATAACTATTTTAATGAATTTTTAAATGAAGAATTCCTACAGGTGATTAATGATAACTTAAATATTATAAATATCTCAGAAGTATTATAATTATTATTTTTAATATTATTATTTTAGGTTAATTCACTGTACCTTATTTTAAAACACATTTGTTTGAGGTTACATTTTCCTATAATATGCCTCTCAAAGTATGAATATAAATTAATTTCTAAAGCAAAATATACTGTTCAAATATAAAATGAGTTCCAGTCAAAATTTATTCACAAAAATCTTTGCCATGAAAAGTTATACTACGGCATTATAAAAAATTTTTTGAAATCGCTTATGTGTAAATACATGTTATTATATTTATTAATGTTATGTTCTTATGAAGAATTTCACTCATGCAAGCGAATTTATTTTTCAAGTATTTAAAAAAATGGGTTGTGTATGGTAACATGTATCTTCTTTCCATTATATAACGCAGGAAGTATTTGTAAAACCCTAAAAGCATAACATTGCATATATAAACAATAAACAGGATTCCTCTCAAACATGAACTCACCTAGTAGTAAAATTGCTATAGCACAACCATCAGGAGACCGCTTAGGCACAATATTGATGAAGTTAGTTGATAAGAATTCGGATAAATATTTTTCAGTGAAACTTTCGAACATGTGGCTCTTTTTTCTCCGTACATTAACATAATTTCGTAAGTGTTTCAGAGCTTTGTTAATGTCGTATTTGCTGTGTCTTAAATATTGAATAAGAAAATCATCTTTAAAATTTATTCCACTGGTTATAACGTCATCTAAAAAGAAATACAATAAATATGTAAATAAATAATTTAAATATATAAAGAAATGAAAAAAAAAATTCTGGAAAAAAGGGTTTTTTAATCATAATTAATAAATAGAAATATACAAAGTAATACAGTAAAAAAAATGGACCAAAACAATATGAAACCCAAATATTATTATTAGAACGTAATTACCATATATTCAGTTTTTCCAACAGATATAAGTTATGAAACTTTTTTTTTGTTCTTCAAAACAATATTTTAATTTTCTTGTTGCCTATTGCAGCAAAGATGGCGAAATATTTTTTTGTTAAACAATATTGTAGATTTTTCTTTTTAAAAAAATATATTGATCTCAAAAATTACTGTTAGGTACAAGAGGAGTTATTTCTGTCATGAAATATAAATTTAAAAATTTCTCTCGATATTAAACTGTCCATATTTCTTGAGAGCGTAATTTAAATGATTCTAAGCTTCGTAATAATGTGTAATATTCATAGAAATATTTTATATACGTAGATACCTACAATCGACTTCTTTAAGCATTCTGAAAGCTAGTGGTAACCAATTCAAATATGATATACGTGTTTAATCAATATTGCAAAAATGGTTATACATACAAATCTTTCTATTTCTCCATTATTTATCTTGTTGCCGTGATTGATGGAAGTTTTTGCATAAAAACTTAGAGTATTCAAGTATTAAGAATTAAATGGATTAATAAAATGTAGTTATTTTGAAAGTCACCTTGCTTTTATTAATCATCCTGATGACACCCTTCATAACGTAGCCGAAATCAAATTCCTTTATTTCTTTGAGATAAACGGCAGTAACAACTTCGAAGTTATCTCAAGAATCTTTAAGCTGAAAAAATAATCTCTTGTTCGAATACGTTGTGGATGCATATCTACATTTTCTCTTCATTTGTATCTAATGTTGAATTTGATACAAATGAAGAGTGTTGAAATTACACCTTTCATGCCATAGAAAGTGACCACAGAAAAGAATTTTTATCTTTATCGAGCATAATTGTTGTTATGAATTGAATAGAAATTCTTCTATCTTTATTGACGCCATTTTGTTATTTTTACAATGTTGATTCAATGAAATTGCATATCGTTTGGCTTTCTACCGGAAGTCTTAAAACTAACAAACTAATTTAAAGATTATTTTAAGGAAGATAAACACATTTCTCACTGAAATATAAAATAACATAAAACAAGGATGGTAATCATCTTCAATAAGAAAATTTGTTTCTCTTTATTCCTATATTAATAAATCTGCAGAGGATTATGCCAATAATATAGCAGTCATTCGTCAAATTTTTTTCTTCTCCTAATTAGATTTTAAACTATAAATTAAATATTTAATTTTTTTAATAATTTCTATTTGATGATTTTTTAGTATTTAAAATTAATTGTTATTATTATAATGGAAAATGGTGATTTATCTTTCTGCTTTGTTAGCACTCTTATTCAATTTAAAAGTAGCGTTTATTAATGTAAAGAAAGAATAATTTTGGAGAAGAGTTGAACTTTAAAGATACGTTATAGGAAGTTTTATTTTCATCACTGAATTAATAATTTAAATGATAATAACGATGCTCGACTAATGCAGCAATATGTAACAAGTAATATTTACCATTACAAATTAACATCGAATATTTATCTTCTATAATCTAAATATTATTTTTTGAAACATATTTCTACATTTATTATTTCTTTTATTTCATGTTATATGTTAAAATTAAGAGATAGATACTATAAAAATCCTTTTTCAATTTTAAAACATTATGAAGAGTTTTAAGAAATTTTCATAAAATGGTATACCTATTTAATGCATTAAAACGAGTCTTCTAAGAACCACCATTCGAATCAGGAATAGAAAAAGCTGGTGCTTTTTTTATAGCAGAGGTTTCCAACTTTTATGCTTCTAAGACTCCCGAAAAGAAAAACTTTCCTCGCGCCTGTCCACCTGTTTTTGTTTTAATATAAGCAATAATAGAAATGTTTTAAATAATAAAAACTTTATTGCAAAAACGAAATGAAATTAAAAATAAAAAAGCTGAAAGCTAATATTAACAGAACAATAACAAGCGTTAGATGTAGCATATACACATAATGGATATTTATTTTATATTACATTTTTAAGACATTTTTTAGTAATTTTGAATGTGTAATTATCAATAATTTTTATTAACAAATGTTGACGTCTGCCCTTGCAACAATTCCCTCCTCTCAAGATAGAAACCACTGTTTTATGGCACTAACAAAAATGATAACTGAATGACCTAACTGTAAAACAGATTTTGTTGAAAACTTGTTAAATGAAACAATAAAGGAACGTAAACAAAACGAGCAGGAAAAAGGGCATCATTACGTGGAAGCTAGAATAAAAGAAAAGTTAGTACGATTTAAATTAAAGGAGATGTAACGATGGAATTGTGTTTGAATTGGAGAAACTCAAATTAAAATCAGCAAAATAATGGTTAACAAAATGAAAATCAAGAAAAACAACTGAAATAACTAGATCGGATACTCAAAACTCAATGCAAACATTTTATTTTACAAATAATAATATCAGCCTTTATCTTACCTTGTTGAACGTCAGATTCGAAGAGCAGAAATTCCGCAAACGTTTTGAGATCCTTAATTAGACTACTACCAAAATAAAAATTCTCATATTGTAGTTAGAAAAAAAAATATGATTATGTTAAAAATTTGCTTTTAAATAGGTTTAAAAGGAACTGGAAAACTACAAAACTTTTATGAACTAGAATAAAGTCAGAAATTACTTGGAATAATTTTGCGGAGGAAATTAAAAATTATTTTATTGAATAAGTATATGGCTTGCAAATAGAAAGCATTAAACAGCTACCAGACGCATATATATATATATATATATATATATATATATATATACAGGCAGTGGAAAACTCATCTATCTTTCCCGTATAGATTGTTTGATTTCTGTGGTCCGTGCACCAACTGTATTTATATAACATTAACGAAACTCTCATGTACCATTCTTCAAAAAATCGTTTTCTCGCGTTTATCGTTCAAAAATTTTATTTTATCAAAGAAAAATAATTAAAGGTCAAGCAGACCCAGGTGGCATACAAACTGGAATTACTTCTTTCATCCTAAAATAACTCACTTATAATGTTTCAGGAGTGAAACAAGGATTGGCGAGCATATAATTACTTATACGGACTTATGAATTAGTTCTCTTGTGAATTAGGAACAGGTGCTCTTGTTTACAAAATGGGTTATTCTACTCTTTTCAAGCGGGATATGGATACATCCATTTCGGCAAGCTGCCACATTATCTCTTATTTCTAGCTAATCTGTAACTGTGTAATATGCACGCGTTAAATTAAAAGAGTGTGAGCTTTCCATTTATTGCGCTAAATTGTATTCGTTCTATGAATTTTATGAATATCAAAACAAATCTGAACATTAGAAGGGATACTTCACATCATAAATGAAATGGAAAAGCATACTTTTGAGAAAAAAATATATAGCTAAACGTTTAATTATACCGCCTTCAACCTTGAATTAGATACTTACGAAAAATGAGAGAGATTAGAGAGCAGATTGATAAGCGAATCAGTAATATAGAGAAATCTTTAAATTTAATTGACCAAAATTAATAAAGAAAAAAAGTATTAAATTAAGGAAATTTTTAAAAATTACAAAGAATGTTTACAAATATATTTTTTCATAATATAGAAAACGTATAACGAAAACTAATGAATGTATTTCAATTGCTAAAAACTTAGAACAAAGAAAAAATTAAAAATACTGTACAAAACATTTAAGAAGGAAATGAATGGATTGAAAGTTTATTAACTTATTAATAATAGCAAGAAGATAAAGTTCAATATTTAAAAAAGTGCAAATCAAAGCACTAAAAAACTGAGAAAAGGAAAACCACAATGGAATTTAAATATAACACATTTAAATTCTAAATCTAGCTTTTTATAGATTTGCAATTTAAGCAATGTTTTATTTGTGTCTAACAACTCCAAAATAAATTATGCAGCCCTCATTGGAAATTGCATAAATTCAAAGACAAATACGATGCAGAAAAAAAGGCAATAATAATAATAATAATTAAAATATATATGTAGACAGTGATTATATTTAATCTTCATCCTCTCTCTCTCCCTCTCGAAACTGAAAAAGAATAAATAATCTAAAAGATTAAACAGTCAGATTACAATAGATTGCAAAAACTTATATGAGACGTTTTTTACAGCAAAAACATTCATATAAACTGGAGATTTGTACCTAAACCTTAAGCTTAAAGTTTGAACCAGAAATATTGCACAATTCTCTCTATTTGAGAGAAGGATTATTGATGGAAGAAGAATTGTACAAAATTTTGATTGAAAAACAAAGAATAATTGGTAAAAAAGGAAAAGAAATAGGTAGAAAGAAAAATTAAAACTAATAATAAATACGTTTTAAATTATTCTTCATAAAATTCGAAAGAGATTCTGCTCTCAGAGAATTTCTCTTAAACTTATTCGAACGGATGTAAATATCCTGCATTTTAATCACAAGTCTAATATTACACAAAAAGTGATTACAAAACATCTTTGTAAAATATTCAGGATTAATGGACATCAAAATAAAGTTACTTTGTGAATTCCAAAGGAGAAAACTCTCAGATATTACATATATTACCAGAAATTATATTACTTCCTATTTTTTAAAAAAAATTACTACTACTTTAAAATTACTACTAATTTATTACTACGAAGTAATATTACTTATTAACTACTTTCTGCTTCTTTTGTATTAACATTTATTACAAATACACTTAAATATTCTTATTAAAAAGATAAGGAAGGCTTAATATCTTTGCTATAATTAATTTTAATGTAAATAATATCATTAATAAAAACCTAAACGTGTTCAAACCATTATAAGAAAAAATATATCCTTTTAAAAATGTATAAAAATGTCGTCTAAATGACTACTTACACACCTAGCATGTGGTATACTTTTAATCTTTTAATATATCGTATTATTAAATAATCATAAATCACATGATTTTACAGGAAAATAATTAAGAAAACATTCAATGAACACAAACCATGATAACTTAAGAAAAATGATTGATTGACTCCGGCTCAAAAGTTTGAAAAGTTTAATGATGGTAACGCCACCTAAGAACTTATATTAGAACAAAAAGGAATCCAAATATTAATTATAAAAATAGTAAAAAATCCAATATTCTTAAATATTAAGAAATCAAAAATAATCCAATGAAAAATATTAAGAAATACAATTTATAAAAAATAAAAATCTTATCTAAAAGTAAACATTATTTTTTTTAAAACAATTAAGAAAGAAAATTTTTAAAAAGACAGAAATAACTTATTCTATTTTATAACATTAAAAATTGATCAGTTTTATATTTTACATATGTTTTCAAGAAATGATTGGATAAAGAAACTTAACACACAAAGACTTAAATTATTTAAATGTATTTGAAAATTTGAAGACATACTAACAAATATAATTTATAAACAAAGAAGTAATTTTTACCAATTTAAGAAATAAAACCAGCAATTTCAAAAATTACAACCATGTCTAAAATATCAAAATTGTTAAAGGTCTACAAACCATATGAGAATAAAGAATTTTGAATTTCAAATTTTGGGTTATGAAATTAAGCATAATTTTGTAATATATATATATAGTTATTACTATTCAAAACTTTTTTCATTTATAGTTCTATATGTACCTTCTAATTCATTATCCCTAATTAAGACATTGTGTAGTACATATCCATGTAGTGTTAAATTGTTATCAAAAATT
>BMAW01119451.1:192135-207172 GCA_019974015.1 Nephila pilipes
AATTGTAAATGTATAAATGTATGTAATATAAATTCATCAAAATAAAACCCACATTTTAAATTTTTCCTTGATAAATTAAATAAATATGAATGATGGTTATAAACACGCATATAAACTGATGCGAACAAAGTATTACTATTCCAAGAATTCTGTTTAATCTGAAATAGAAAGAATTGCCCTGGAAAGATAAGATAAATAGCTTATCAATTGGGAAACAAAGTGGTACTGAGCATTTTTTTTTTTTACTTTTTTGTTGAGAAATTCTGATAAAATAATTGCGTATTTACAATAATATTGTGAGGAAGTTTATAAGCTGAGTATGTGAAATGAGTCTAAATATGACGTCATAAAATATCTTCAAACTAAATTAAAATATAGATAATTAGTGTTATAAATGCAAAACATTAAAATATTTTTTTTTAAAAAAGACATCAAAATTTCGAGAAGTTATATTTAAGACAATTATTTATTACAAATGAATTAAGAGTTTGTTAGTAGAATACAAGTGTAAGTAAATTTGAAGCCTAGCAATAATTACACCAGTGTTGGTACATGGATAACCCGTAGCTCCGAACCATAGCTAAGTTTCGAAGACGATAAATCTTCCAAGTCTACTTAGTCGTAACTTTTTCAAACATGCCACATAAGAAACAGTAAGTAAGACATTTGCTACTAATTGTATGTGTAAAAATGTGATTTGATATCTGTAGTATGATATTCGTCTAAAATTATTTAAACTTTCAATGGAAGAATATAGAAACTTTATTGATGCAGTCAGTATTGCCTTATTTTTTCTTGAATTCAACTAATTAAGGGTGTTAGAGAATACGCGATGTATAATAAAATATATAAACAAATATTGTTATGATATTTTTGACTTAAATTTTGTTATTAAAATATAATTTACAATGAAAAAATAAAATACAGTTTGTTGTAAAACTGATTGAGAAGCTAGCGTCCTTCGAATAAAGTGTTAGTCAATGAACAAAACAAATACCTAATAAAAATTATAAAATAGGAAATGTTACTCTTGAAAAGGATTTGCGTGTTTTTAGAAGGAAGTATTGTTAATTTATCTTAAATAATAAAACTATTATATACAAATGAGGCTTAAAAGGGGGAAAAATCAATTTCTAAAATATTTTGGTCTAAAATACGTTGCATTAATTTGAAATATAAATATATCATATATAATAATTATTTAACTCCTATTTTTCATAAGTTAGAATTTAAGAGCAAAAACTGCGTCACTCATGTGTTTAAGTACTAAATATAGGACAAATTTAATATTTGTTTCTTCAGATAACTAGAATTAAGATAATTTTTGAAGTATAAATTCAAAAAGAGATGTTTTATCTAAACAGTAAAATACGCATATCGAGATTGATAACTTTGAAACATATATTAATACATTTGAAGTCAAGAGCAGTATCTGATCACATTCCTAGCTGGGTAAATTTGTATTTAGTTTGTGTTTTTGTAAATATTATTTCACTTTACATACGTAAGAATAATAGAAAAGGAAAAAAAAAAAAAAAAATTTAAAAAAATAATTAAAAAAATTAAAAAAAAAAAAAAGTCAAAATATATATAATAAAAGGATCTAAAATATTCATAAATTATGAAAAATGTTTTGTTTATAAATGATTAGTTTCTTTTAATTTGAAATTTACATGTAAAAACGATAAATTAGTATGTTGTAAAGTGATGTAATGTGAAAAAGAAATTTAATTAAGGTTTCCGCCTACTTTTAAAATGTGATTTTCGGTCAAAAAGTCGATTTTTTTATTTACGGTTTATTATTAAAGCCGGATTACTTAGCTTTCTAGAACACTTTCAATTTTGTTCTACCTCACATAGAACTTGAGTTATAAGGATTTTAATAAAAGGCTGTGTCAAATTTTAGAACGAGAAATAGCATTCTGCTACCGGAAATGGAGCTTTAATGTTTGTTTTTCATTGATATTTTACTTAATATCGCAATCAAAATATCTTCCAACATGCAAGATAAATTTCCTAAGACCCAAAATGCAAATGAATATTTTAATGGTGCAATAGGATAAAGAGTACTAAAGGAAGTTTTTGTTTGTTTGAAAGCTGTGAAATTGGGTGCATATAACGCAATTTTACAATTAAACGAAGGACATCAAGGCTGCTTAAAAGTCTTAAATAAGCTGAACATTGAAAATCAGGGCTACTTCACTGTAAAAGGATACAAAAAGTTGGATTACAATCGAATCAGGGTTATACAGCGTCAGTTAAAGTTGGCGTAGGAAAGTTTTAAAGGCCATCAGGAAGAAAAAGATAACTTATTTAAGTAATACAGATAGTGATCTTTACAAATTAGACGCCTTTTAATGTTAAATGTTTATTTAATTAGGTACGTTTCTGGCTTGAAATGTATTTTCAGCTTGTTCTCAAAATTAAGGTTCTCATTTTTTGCTTCAGTGGAAAACATCGGTAAGAAAAAAATTATGTATATAATGTTATGAAACTTTCATGGAGTACTCTATTAAATGAAATTCAGGACTTGAACCTCTTCTATTGTTATAATGCAATTACTTTGCATTTTATTGATAATAAAAGTCATAACTTATCATAAATTTGTATGTTTCTTCTGTACGTTAAAGTACGACTAACTTTAAATATTTTATTTTAAGGGTTATAATTGTAAAAGAGATACAAATCCTAAATTAGATTCAATTCATCAGAATAATTTTTACAGAATTGAAATACCTCTATTCAAATTTCAGTTTTGGTGATTTGCACAAGTGCAATTTTACTGCTATTTTTATAAATGTCTTAGCTGAAATATTAAAGCAACTATTAATTTATGCAAATTTTACATTATATTTTAAGTTTTTAGCTATATCTTATAGTATAATGCATTTAAAAAGTTATTTTTTCATTTGTTTCAAAAAATCCTCTTCAAAGGTAAGCGGATACTTAAATTATTTGATGGCCAATTTATTTATGTCAAAAAGAAAAATGAAAGTTACTTTTGCATTTTACTGTAAAATCTGCAGATTATTTTAATAATAGTTCTGATTCAAAATTTTACATTATAGAATATTTATGACTTACTCAACAATAAACAAATGTATTAATAGATAAAAATATGTCTAAGTTGTGTACAATATCAAATACAATAAGACTTTGTTTGACATCATATTTAAAAAAAATGGGAAATGGTGTCTCATCAGCAAAACTTTCTCTATATCCTACAATTTTTGCAAAAGGGTTGTACCGGAGCATGCGCATATACATATATAATAGTCAAAATTATTGCTGAAAATAATAAAAAAAGAATATCATAAGTAATTTTAAGTAAATGCCTAAACGAACAAAAAATAAATTTAAAATGTCATTATATATATATATATATATATATATATATATAACTTAATAAACAAACTATTTTAGGGGAGTGGCAACGTCCAATCTATCTTATGTCAAATTCACCATCTTTATATACCTTTTTCTCAGAAAGTAATTGAGATAGGATTTTAAAATTTTTACGTAAGTTAGAAAAATATGTTCTACATATTTTAACATTTATTTAAATTTTTTATTATTATTTGTTCATAATCTTTCTTAAAATAGAATGTTTGGTACAATTTCATAGCTTAAAATAAATGATTCTCAAAAACCCATCAAACCTCCGAGTTAAAGTATATAATCTAACATAATATACATATCACTAAGAAACTGAATTCTTAAGTTTCATCGATACTGAGAATAAGGAACCTGAACCAGAAAAAACCAACCTTATAAAAATAGCATTTAAAGATTTCATCAATACTTTTATTGCTGATTAAATTTAATAAAATCCTGCTCTGTATGTAGGATTATCACCTAATCACACAAATTCATTACGATTCTGTGTTTTCGCATAAAAGCATTTCTTTAGTAGCTCTGAATTTGCTAAATCCCTAAATACAAGCTTGTTGACTTCCATTATTGGTAGAGAAATATACAGGTGGCATAAGTCTCGGTGTGAGCATTGGTGTGGGCATACGTATCGTCTATTGCTTGGACACGATGAAGAACACATCAGCTTTCAGATCCAATTAGACAGAGTTATTTTCCATCACTGGATTCTATTTCATTGCTCAAAAACAAATGAAAATAATCAAACATAGGTCGGGCAACATTTTTGAAAGGATCCAATATTTCCAAACGAACTGTAATTCTCATGCAATAACCATTCGCCTTTTAACACTCACATATGCTCGTATTAAATTTATTTTTGTTGCAGAAAATTTATCCAAAGCATTATTCAAACCATGCAATCACATTCATATACAGAATCTGTATTTTTATAGTATTCATTACGCTAAAAGAAAGAACAACTTAATATGGACCTTTTACATTCCGCCATTATTATTCAATTCTATAACAGTCTCAATATCACTTACGGTTTACTTTCCAGTACTTTTACTGTTTTAAGTATACTCTTGCTTCGTGGAATACTAAATAAGTTAACTAACTTTTTTTTGCTAAGAAAATATTATTCACTAAAGAAAATATAGTATACAAATTAAATGGGCAAGACAAAATGCATGAAAAAATATTTTAAAATGTTTGATAGTAATGTAACTAGGATATGTAACAACAAAGGTTATTGTCCTCAGTGCTCAAAAATCACTCAAATAACAATACAAACGCTTAAAAACTGTAAAAAAAACAATTGCAATTAACTTAATTGTAATCATTTCTTCCATGGTAAGAAAATTAGAAAAGTTATATAGAGATAATAATACATGTAAAACATAAAATGAGGTGCCACTTCACGAGAGAGGTTTGCTTACATTATTCAGGCTCTTTAAAGAGTGATCAATTTGTGAGGTGCTCCCAGAAAAAATGAAAAATTTATACTACTGGTTTTGATGAACAAGTGTGACATATAGTTGAAAGATAAGAGTTTAAGCTATTTAATGATGCGAAAAAGTAGAATTTTTGGGCGAATTTCACTTACCAAATCTCCTTAAATTATCAACATCCTTTAAAATTGTGATTAATCAAAATACTAATGCTACATTTTTCATTTCTTATGAATGAGAAAATAATTTATTAATTGTTTAATAATATCAAATTTCAAAGCAACACTAAGGCTATTGGCATATACCTCATACTAAGGTTATTGGAGTATACCTTATCTAAGGCTATTGGAGTATTCCTCATACTTTTATTGCTCAGTCAAGTAACGAAGACGACATCTCAAATGTCTCCTAATCTTCTATTTTCTACACCATTCCATCAATGACAATAAGAGAATTAGATTAAAGTGATTCGCATATTCATTGTTTAAATTTAACTCTACTTAAATCTATGAAATAATATAAAACAAATTCTTGGAAGTCTCATAAATTTTTAAAAAGTAAACAGGAATGATTTAGATAACGTATTGTTAGGTATCGAAAAATAGTTTTAATAAATATCAGTTTCTTTAATCTGAAAAACATACCAGTATAGAACTAATGTTTAGATTAAATTGGGTAAATTGCAGCTAATGAAGTTTACTGTCAATCTTGCTCTGAATATGAAGTGAATCTATATCCCTCTTCGTTCATTAGAAACTAAAACTGCTTTATGGAATTCAAAATCATGAAAGCATCTTTTATTTTTTGAAAGTAAAAAAGTCCGTAAGCTGATCATTGCGAATTTATTCTTCATTGTACGAATACCTCTAATATTGCATCAAATACTAGTTGAAAAATACACCATCATTTATTATTTGTTATTCTAAAATTTTAAAATTTATTTATTAAAAATATTGAAATTAAATTACCAAAACTCCTTCAAAATATCTCTAAATTCTGCTTAGCTTTGATGAGTGTCTTGATGACTGAATGATAAGAAATTAAACAGTTGGTATCTAAGAAACAGTTTATTTACATTAGTTTTTTAAGCAATTTCAATATCTTAATATTTCAAAATTTACACATAATATGGAAATTGTTAAGTGGTTCTTTATTCTAAAAGACATGCATTTTCTTCTCATCACGTCTCATTTCATTATGAAAAGTCAAGTAATTTTTTCTTTCAAAATTGTAATTAATTGAAATGAAATTTCTTATTACTGTATCAAAATAATGTAAAACTATAATAAGTCCGAAATCTTTTCCCCAAAATTAAATTTTCTCAGATCAATCTGTAAAGTAGTATACGTAATATAGTATCGTAATAAAATAAGATGTTTTTCACAATTTTCAAAAACCGGAAACTTTGAAATGTGCATTTACAACATTTAAGAAATTTTTTAACCAAACCTCATGAATATTCACACTTGTTTATATATAAATATACCTTAAAGATAAATACTTACTTGACAAATTTTCAATAAACCAGAAATTTACCTTATATAAATCTCAATAAAGTACGCGAAAAACCTGCAATGAAATATTTTAAAGATATTTTAAAGATGAAAATGTTTTTATACCAACAAACATATCACCAGGAAACTTAAGTTGCTGATGCATGCTAATATCGCAATCCGCTATCAACTGAAACTTTTTTATTATTATTTACTTGCGCTTTTCAGTGGATTTCAGCATTAAAATATCTTTTCAATCGCTTATAAATTATTATATCTGATATTAAGCATTTCAATTGAATCAGAACATGAGATAATTACATATTGCCAATTTCAAAACACAAATTTTTATTTATTTATGGAACTAGCTTTTTCGCTGTTTAAATTTCAATAATTATGATGATAAATAATGCGATTAAAGTTAGTTTCCTTTGTTTATTTCAGAAAATGTACACAAATAAGAAAATTCTTAAGTTATACAATAAAATTTTCAACAAATATTTTCTTTAGCTCTTAACGGAAATAATGAACATTGTCATCTCAATATTAACAATATCATTGTTTAATTCATTTGCTCCATTATCTTAGGAAAAAATGGGAAATTTTACGTTTTGTTTTTCAACATAAGAAAGGCAGTAAACTGCAGAACAATGAAAGCAGGAAAGGTATGTGACAGTTGTTACAAGAGTCGTTTTCTGATATGCTTAAATTGAATGATAAATTATTCTGATTGGTTTGATGATGATTGATGTTATTTGATTTGATGAAAATTGGAGTTTAATCAGATTCAAATATTTAATAACTTTCTTGTGTCATAACTTCCAGACAATTATGTTTTAAAACGTCAAATGCATAGATATTTGAAACATATTTTATTATATATTCTTATTGCGCACAATACATGCCTTAAAAATATATTACATGATATAATCTTGCATGTGTAACATTTTAATCTAATATCTAACAGATTTACAAAAGAGGTGTGAAAACCTTTTGGATTTCTGAAATTCATTCACTTATTTCAAGTACAATATTGAAAAACCTTAATTAAATTATAAATTAGACTGAATTATAATTAATAATCAGGTATCCAATTTACAATAAGCATTCACATTTATAATTTGTAATAAAATTGATGATATACTAGTCATTTCAATGGCATACAATTGTTAGTTTTGTGTACAACATTCATTTAGAATGATGTTGAAAATTTTTGAAGTACATTTCAGTAACGATGTATTAATTTTTTAAAATATTCTAACTGTTATAAAAAACAAGAACTTGTGACTAACGGTTATGAATATAATTTAATGTATACAGACAAATAAGTTCAATAATTATTTTATCTTATGTCAATATTATATTTCATTATAAGATGTATAACAAAGACCCGATAAATGTATTGAATATTTATTTTCATTATACATGAAAAGGAATTTCAATCTGTGTGATATATTTTATACTCCAGTTAAATTATAATTTTTTTCGACTGTTCATCATTTGGTTCGTCATTTCATAATTTAAACAAGTTTAAATCTTCCTTAAGGATTAAAATAAAAAAGTTAAGAACTATGCTAATAGCTAAGAAGTTTCAGAAATTTTTGTGGAACTTTCAGTCAAGTTAGATGTTGTTAAAGAACTTGAGGTTTAAACAAAATTATGTAAATATAAATTTTAATTTTTAGTATTTGAATATGCCGTACATCAGGATAGGTCACAAAAGTGAATTAATGGAATAGGCATAAAAATCATGAGATTATGACTCGACGGATTTCACAGAAGAAAACTGCGATAATAAACAGCAAACATTATAAATAATTTTTAAATTTATGGCTCTAAACTATCATGGAAGATATGATTAAAAAGGAAGGAATTAAAAACTAAAACTTGCAATGCAATAAGATTAAGAAAAAAAGGGACAATGAACGAAATTTTGAACTAGAGAAATTAAGATTGAATAAAGAATAAAATGAAGTTCCAATTATAAGTCTTTAAGCAATCATGGTTTTAATATAAAGAGTTTGATTATGTATAAAAGGCAAATCCGGTAAATTATCAGACATATAAGCCAAACCATTCCCCATTATATCTGTGCCAATAAGAGACAGCGAGAGAACGTATAAAGGACCATGTAAAACGGTGAGACTTTTCCTTTCATTATTAATTTTTTCCCATTGAAAAGAGCGACATTAGGTAAGAGACTAATTTTTTTAAAAAAAAGGGGGGGTGGAATAATCAAGAGTTATCGTGTTACTTTACGATTCATCTACTATGTTTTTTGAATTCTCTTAAAATTTGCAATGTGCATAATTCAGTATTAATTTGTCAATGTTTTTCTGAAATTGAAAAAAAGATGCTATATTTTATTGATTATTTTGATTGAAGGTAAATGTTTAAATATTTTTAAGGGTTTTTGATAAATATTTTAACGATTATATGTTGAATGTTTTTAAGGATTATTAATGAATATCTTAAGGATTATAGGTTGAAGAGATTTACGGATTCTCAATTGAATGTATTCTTGATTGAATATCTAACGGATTCTTTATTAGGTATTTAGGATTATTAATTAAACATTATTACGGATTACTGATTGAAAATTTTTCTGGACTATTGATTGAATATTTTATAAAATGCTTATTAGTTACCTTAAGGATTATTGATTGAACATTTTTAGGATTAGTTATTGAGTAATTTTTTTTTCTACTTCTATTTTTAATCCGGCATTACTCGTGCAGGGTATGACATTCCCACCTCCCTTCTTTTTGTAATATTTCTTCCTACCTTGTTTAGGAAAACGGGTGAATCCTCTTGTAGCTGATTCTAAGATCATAACCTTGAGGGGGATGGATTAGTGAGAGAATTTTAAAAATTTAATATTTGTTTATCAGCTCTCCGGGCATGTGACACCCTGTGCGAGCTTTTTCGTTACAGTTTTAAAAACATTAGCACGTTTCTAATTGCTTGTTTGATTCGGCGCGCTTTCGAAATTCTGAAGAAATACAGTACTTAAGACATTTTTGGATACAGTATCTTCGGATGAAGAAAGCCTTAGCAAAGATTATGAAGAACCAGACGACGTGAAACACAACAGTAATCATTATTCTGCCATAGAAATTGACTTAGATTCAGAAGATTACGATGAAGAATATAACAGTTGTTTTATAAAAAAGAGATACAGAAAAAGCTCGAAATAAAGAAAAAATCCCTCAAAATATTAATGTTTTCAAAAAACCTTACCTCAAACCTCTCTGGAAATGCGTGTAATTCAAATGATATATCAACGGTTATAGAAGCATGGGATAAACTAATCGCTCCTCAAATGATTCAAACTGTAGTAAAATGCACAAATATTTTTATTGAATCAATAAAAGTTTTTCTCCAAGAAAGGGATACTAAAGAAATAAATGTAGCTGAAATAAAAGCATTTATTGGATTGTTATATATTTGATGTGGATATAAATCATCGCATGTAAACGTGAAAGACCTCTGGGGAATAGACGGCTCCGGAATTGAGATATTCCGGACAACTATGTCAGCAAACCGTTTCAATATTCTTATGAAATATCTACGCTTTGACAATATTAGAACTAGTGTAAACCAAAAAGATTTAGATAAATTGGCTTTAAAACGAGAGGTCCTTGAAAACTTTGTGCAAAAAAAGTCAAAACTCATATAATGTTTGTCGGAAAGTTCATTACTGTAAATGAGAAATTGGATCCATTTTGAGAGCGATGTAACTTTCGGTAATATATGCTGAAAACACCATCTAAGTATGGTATAAAAAATTTGTACTCGTCGAGTGAAGATTATTTTATACATGGAATATGGAAGTGTACACTGGTTATCAGCCAAATGGGACATGTGAAGAACATAATAGTCCAAGTAGTGTGTAAAATGGTTAATCGAGCCACTCTATAAGTCTGGGGTAATTTGACAGTTGATAACTGGTATTCATTTTTCTAACTGCCACAGGAACTTTTGCAGAAAAAAAGTAACTATTATTAGGACCATGAGAAAAATAAAAAAAATAACATTTTGGTTCTCCAACATTTTGGGTTTCATAGAATAGAAAAGTTTATTACTCCATGTAATAAAACTCCTGCTAAAAAAGCCAAATAACTCTACGTAAAATGTGATAAATGCCTGATAAAAAATAACACAAAATCTAAGTTTATTTATGAAAAAGGTGAAAAGCACAAATGCATGGAATATGTAACCTGTAATTGCAGAAAATATGGAGACTAAGAGTAAGTGTTATTTTTTAATATGTATTTGTAATTGTGTTCTTCTATTTTTATGTTTGAAAGGAACAAATGAAATGTATTTGCAAAACATGTGAAAACAAAATTTAAGGTTTAATTTTAAATATTTATTTATAATTGTATTCTTCTATTTTTATGCATTTATATCTTTTTTGCAAATATTCCGTGGTAGAAAATAGAAATAAACGCCCATGGGTATGAGATACCCTCTTAGAAATTCTGTTAGTTTTTTTTGCACGGGTAATGCCGGGCTAATAAGCACGATTTCTCTTAAATATGTCTAATAGCTTCATATAAATCTATGAATTTCAAAAGTTCTTCGCTATGTTTTGTGTATTCCATTTTATAGTTTTTCATTGTGTTTAATATGTGTATGTAATTAATGCGTTTTAACTGAATTTATATGTTATTTTTCATTGAATATTTTTATGTAAAACTTCAATCTTGAATTGAAATGTTTATGTAAAATTATATATACAACATTAGGAATCGTTCATATGTGAAGAAAATCAGAGTTTTTATTCCTGCATATAAAGAGCCTTTTGTAAGCGGAATGTTTTTATATTAATAAAACACTTCAGAAAAAACAGAAGACTTCGATCGAATCGCGGGTTTCAAACTCAGGGTAAAAGGCTCCCTTCAGAAAGTTTTGTACAGTCAAAATATGTACAAATAAAGTCAAATGTTATTGTTTATAACAACACTCCTTACATATATAAGTCCAAAAGACACACATTAAGTTTAATAAGTAAAAAAATTAGGGAAAGGTTTAAAATATGTATTACCTTGCATTTTTCATCAATCTTTTAAGTGGATTGAACATGTAAATGTGTTAAATTGTAATCAACCTTTTATTAATCTATGATCTTACGTATTCTTTTGCAGTGTGATGTGTCATTTATTTGAGCGAACAAAATCAATAAGGTACTAGATTGTCCAAGTATTTTTACAGACCAACAATATTCACGAGCCATCAGATTTCTTGGTATTGAAAGCGCTCTGTGAATAAAATAAGTGCTACATTTTTACAAACTCTTTTATTATAATATATAGAGTTTTTTTTATTTTGAATTTGTATGCAAAAATTTTATATTACTTTTATTTTTTGGCTCAAAATCGTTTCTCTATAGTTGATACCCATGTACAAGTCCTATTAAATGATAAGAAAAAATACAGCATTCATCTTCCAAATGTATTCAAAATCTGCAAGATTAAGTGAATTAAAATGCCGGACATTCGAAATTTTTAAAATTTAATCAAATGCAATGCTAATCGACATAATTTGTTCACGATACAAGAAAGCAATTCGAATTAATATTTAATAAAAAAAAATTAATATAGATGTTTTATGAATTTTTTTTGAAAAATGGGTTCTCTTGCAATCGAAAGTTTAACGAGGAATGCAGCTATAAAACTAACAAGCTGAAGCTGCTCTGCTGTCAACAAGACAACAAGTTTAATTCCTACTAAAAACCAAAAATGTGTGCTATTGAAAAGGTCAATATGTTTATTCAAAATTAATTTATCTATAGCTTTCGATGTTAAAATAATATATGAGATGGAACGAATGCATAGATTATGTAGTTAACAACCGAAATTAATTCAATGCTGCCATATAATGCAAATAAAATTGTTCAGCTTTCATGTACAGAAAGAAGCTTAAATTATTTTTTTTATTATTTTAAAGATTGCAAGAAAAATCTCTTTACTCTTTCTTAGCAAGACGAAAATGGAAATGATTTATCGATGAATGCGGTAAGTGCTGTAATTGCACAATCATATCAACGTTTCAGTAATACAATAAGAAACAGTTTTCTGTGTTTTTACTTACATTGATAGATGATTGAAGATAAAAGGTGTTCAAAGAACACCCAGAAAATCTGGGGCAACTATACGAGGGCTCGTAGATAACGGAAGTCAAATCAATCTTATCTTAGATGTTTGCACAAACGTTTTGAGTTTTAGGAAAGAAAGTGCACGTGTGGAATTGACGGTTCTTTACTTTCGTAATAACAGTCCCAACATTATTTAATTCAATGGCAATTGTTCTTTTAATTAAACAATTAATAAATTTGAGACTCAAATAAGAGATACGTCAGAACAAGAAAATTATGATTTACTTATCTTTAAGGATAGATAAGTAGCTTTCTTTCGAATTACACTTAATTAGTCAATACTAAATGTAGATCAACTAATAAGTTTGTAGCTACCAATTCTCTCTTTCACATTCAATCACTTCATACAAATAGCGAATTCTTATCTGAATACTTTGAGAACTATTCGCTTCCTTCCGAAAAAATAATGAGCACTAAAAATTATAAATAACTATCTTCAAGTCGTTAACCTATATCTCTTTTCATTTTCTATTAACTATATTTCTTTTATATATCATTATTTCTTATTCAATTAACACTATTTCTAACATTACATAATTAAACGAATCATGTTTTATTTGGGTTGGGAAGAATTTGTAATTTTTTTCTATTCAAATTACTATAACCCCCCCCCCCACCACCACCAAGGTTAGTGAAGAGAAAATCCCTAATAGCCCATTGTCATACAATTAGATATAAAATCAGAACAAATAACTTTAAATTCAAATTAAATGTAAGAAATCCTTGAATTTTTTCTCATTCAAATTTTAGCAATATGACTGCTTCTTCAGATTAAGATATTTCTCTGATATATGTATCATCTGTTCAATTAGGTGATAATTTAGAGAAACGTTTTGATTAATTTTAATAAAAATATATGAATGATTTTTCACTTCTGGTACATACACACATTTTTCTGCATATTAATGTATTCTTAAGAATGTTGTGCTATAAATTATAGCTGTCATTGATTTGTTTCAAGAAGCTGTACATTGAAGTAACCTGTAATTAATATAGTATAGTTATAATTATTAATTCTGGGTATCATAAAATTTTAGTTACTACTAAAATAATAGAGATAAAATTTAATTTTTATTTATTATTCTTAAAAATTATTTACATTATCACCACCACAATTATACATTGAACGTTATACGTATTCTTTCAGCGTTTCTTGATCTTTCGAAGACCACCTGCTCTTTTGATTTTTAATTCTACCTTCTTCATAACGTGGGTTACTTCAATCTACAGCTTATTGAAACTAAACAAATCAAAATTATTAGTTCTAATTTACGACATTATGTACAGAGACATAAATTACTGTGCATAGTAAATTTTATTTAGATAACTCGGTTAGTTCTCAGTGACCATAAAAATTTAAAGAACATTTAATAAATATTGATTTAATTCGTTATCTTTTAGCTTTTTGCAATGATATTTAAAATACGCACTTAATTTGATGAGAATCGCAGAAAAATCTTAAATAGAATTCGGCTTATCTTAAACACCTGCAGTTTTTTTTCATCGCAATTTACTGCGTGTTTTAAGTATGTTATGAAAAATTATATATATGTTAATAAAAGTTAACAAAAATTTAAGAGCTTTAAAATACATTTAAAATTACTTAACGCATTTCCAATTATAATAAAGAAGAAAAATAAAATTTTAAGTTAATTAAATTTTTTAATGTAATTCTTTATTCACATATAACATTACCTAAAATTAAATAATTTTGTACTACCTTTGTAATATATCGAATTATTACATACTAATATACTATAAGATTTAATTTTACAGTAATTTTAACTCTGTGTATACATTTGTTTTAATGATATAAATCGCTTGGCTTGTTTTTCACAATTGTCGTGAAATGTCTTTCATATCTTTCAAGAATATTTGAGGGAATTAATGAAACAATGTAACTTTTTTATGTTGAAATAAGCGGAGAAACTATTGGAAAATGAATATTTTCTTTACGATCTGCAGGAAAGTTTTGAAGTATATTGCGTTAAAGTGTATAATGTTATTATTATTCTGCGAATTTCCTCAATTAAACAAGATAACTTCTTCTTAACTAACTGTCACAATAATTTGATTTCACAAAGCCAAAGAACAAGTTAAACAGTATAATTAAAAATATGTATTCGTATTTCTCAATTATTTATGTTTTTCGGTTGTAATCTCATAAAATATAGAAGTCTCAAGTTAAGACTGTTAAAATGGCGAACGTTAGATAAAATAATCTATAATTAATTTAATTTGAACTTTCATTGAATACATCCACCCAAACGTTTTAATCATGATTAAAAAGTTTGAACTGATACCGATTAAAAAATTAACATCTGCAATTTTACTTTTTTTTGGGTATCTTTATTCAGGAAAAAGCTTGCTGGCAGTTTCTAAAAAAATATTTAAACATTTTATCATTTTTTTAAAGATTTCTCTCACAGAAACCTCTAAAATATTAAAAAATCCAAAAGGGAATAATTTTTCTTATAAATATATATAAATATGAATATTTCTGAATTTTTAAGCATTTTAACTGAAAGTGCTTGAAATGTTCCGCATATTGAAAGTTTCGG
>BMAW01119451.1:225045-240310 GCA_019974015.1 Nephila pilipes
TTCGGACGGCTTTCGCCAGCTGTGCGCCACTCAGATGACTGCCGCTTCGACTCTGGAGTGTAGTGATGTATCCATGTTTCGTCCATGGTCACGTAACGACGCAAGAAATCTTTTTTGTTGCGAGTAAATAGCGATAAACAGCTTTCTGAATCATCGACTCGTTGCTGTTTTTGTTCCATCGAAAGCAATCGCGGCACCCACTTGGAAAAAACCTTTTTCATGCTCAATTTTTCATGAAGGATAGTAAATACACTTCCATATGATATCTGTGTCATCTCAGCAATCTCACGGAGCTTCACTTTACGATCTTTCATTATAATTTTTGTCACTTCACTCACATTTTCCGGTGTAACGGCTTCCACAGGTCTACCCGAGCGTTCCGCGTCATTTGTGTCGGTACGACCACGTTTAAACTCGGCAAACCACCGACAAATCGTTGCTTTTGATGGACAAGAGTCCGGGTAACATTTTTCAATCCATTGTTTCGCTTGCACGGTGTTTTTACCCATTAAAAAACAATGTTTTATCAGAACACGAAACTTGGTTTTTTCCATTTTTTAAACAAACTACAAAACGACTTTACTCCAACCTCGATAACTCAGCTGTTTCTGGTCCGATCGACTTAAAATTTTGACACGTTTCAAGCAAAGGTTAGTACTCTAGAAAGACTTGGTTACTGGTTTACTACGAGTGCCATCTCTGGGTTAGTCTCGGGAGTTATTGATTGATGTGTTATAATACGGCACTTAATATTTCCTGCACGGCCTGTAATCAGGCTTTTTTACAAGGTCTGACAATTTCTGATCATAATTTCTGTTCTTTTGAATACACTGTTCTAACCTGTTCAAGTTCCTTTTTAAAACACTGTTCGTTAAGCTGTTCTTAGATCCACCTGTTATTTAAATTCCTCGAGCAAAAACTCTTAGACATTCTAATGAACTCATTTGATTATTTTACATGTTTAAAAAAATGAAAATGTTGAATTTTAGAAATAAAATCACGTTTTAAATTAAATTATCCGAAATATAACATTCCTTTCTAATTTTATCAAAATATTAAAAAATAGAGTATATTTGGTAATTTATCAATGTGAGTAATTATTATATATTTTTAATGTTCAAAATAAATAAATAAATTGATGTAAATGCTGTCAATATTTTCGGGCTTCTACGGCTGAGTAAACTTTTTTTTAACACATCCTGTTAAAGAAGATTAAACATTTGAGAAGACAGAGAGAGGAAAACCACACTGAATAATTCAAAAGAGCAACGAACAGGTTTCTGTTGGACTGACTTGGGCGTTCTTGCTCTTTTAGAAAAACTGCTTTGAAAGAACAGGTCATTATTTTGATCTATATCCCTAATGACAATACTTTGCAAATCCATTTATGTTCATCAAGCGTATCAGCATATTTACTAATATGCAAATATTCTCTCAAAATCTAATTTAATAAACGTTTCTGTAAATTATGAATTTTATTAATTTTAAATATATTTTCCGAAAAATTCAATTTAATTTTTAAGGAAAATGAGTACACATCAACATTTTTATGTGTATGTTCTCGCGTATTCGGTTTAAGGATCTTTGTAAAATTTATCATCACTTACACAATTTGTTAATTTAGAATTAATTTAAATTTTCAGATTTAAATTTTGAATAGTTTAATAAATTTAAAGTAATTTTTTTTATTTATAGTTTTTAAGAATCTGATTAATTTTAAATTAAATTTTAATTTTTTTCAAAACAAATGATACAAAAATTTAATGTAACATATTATATATGTTTTATAAGAGTCACTCTTATATTTATATAACAATCAGGTAAAAATACTTCCAATAAAAATCGTTTTTGAAAATATATTGAACCGTATCTTATCTTTAACATGTTAAGTAATTGCAAATAACGTGCTTTTGAGTAAAATTATAAAAAAAATGGTTTTTGTAATGATACCTTTGAGCTCTTATAAACTCTATACTATTAGTATCGAAACATAGCTTTCATAAGCAATCTTATTTTGACAACATATTTGTTGAAGACAAATAATTAATACAGTTTTATAATGGTAAACATCATAATAAAAATAAATTTGTTATTATAAATGTACTTTCCTCAAAAAAAAATTTGTTAAGTCATACATATCATTCGATCGGAGGAGATTCAAGATGATAAGATCGTAGAGATTCAAAATTATTAGATCTAGAAAATTCAGCATGATTAGGTCAAGGTAAGGTTTCCAAGTAAACATTTGGAAAAAAACCCTACTGTTTTGAATTAAATATTTCTGTCAAAAGTTTATTACATCAACAAGAGGAAAATTTTGAACAGAAAAATAATCATAAAATTTCATTGAAGGAAGTTTTATGAAACGAAGGCATTGCTCGATTAACTAAGAACTAACTTAGTCATATTTTAAAGGAAATAAAATCATACTTTACAAAAAAAAATTACATTGTTTAGAAACTAGGTAACTACCGATTACAGATTTATAAAACCCTATTAAAGAGTTGATTAACGCTTAAAGATGAAGATTGTTGAACATATTAAATGAGATAATAAGTAATATTACATGAATCAGGAAAATATAAAAAAAACCCTTTCATTAACTACGTGTTGTTTTTATGTGTCTTTCATAAATTAAACACAAGGATGGCATCCCAAAAATAATAAACACTATAAAACTGTGATTTCTTTTATATCAAATTGCCCTGTGCTTTAGTCTATATATTTAGACTATGAAACTATTAAGGTAAAAATCATAGAATTTTAAGATAACTTGAGATAGGATAAAATTTTACATAACTAATGATATGATGTAAGTTACATTTTCATTTAAGTTCAAAGTTAATAAGTTTATGTCATTTGAAATCTGTCTAAATCCTCATAAATATTAAGCAATACTTTAAACCAATGGGTTAAAATTAATGTATAATCATAAGAAATAATACATTTTAATGCTGTTTTTAAGCTTAAAATAGATTGGTTTGGATAAATTAATAATATTTTAGGGCTACTCGATAGCTTCTGTTGAATGGCATGGTAGTTTTGATCAAGAGTCAGATAAAAGTGATGATACCTTATAAGGTTCCTCTGTCTCGAATTTCCTCAACCCTCCTCGAAGATTTGTTGACCGAGTTGAATTTCACACGCTAACATTCCTCCATTGGTCCACTGAGCATTCTTTAGCAAAATCAGAACTAGACCACATGAGTTCTTTGGTATGTTGTTAGGCGTTGAAAAAATAAGTTTGGAGATAAAATAGGTTTGAGAAAGTGCATGATAATTGATTGCAATAAAAACCAAAATATAAGTTCAGCAACATCCAAGATCATTAAAAAAATCATAAATTATAAATAATGAAATAATTTTAAAAGTATATTAAAATATTTCTCAATTTAATCACTATACATGATGTGTTTTCCTTATTACCATTCAATTTATCTAATTTTTAAAAATTTAAATTCACTTATGCCGCAAAAACACAAATATCAGAAGCATGACTTTTTGATAGGCTGCATATTTAAAATAACTAAGCAATTATAAAGAAATTTACAAATACTATTCAAAAAAGATATTGACATTTCTTAAATATTTAAGATTTGTTAATTTGTATTTAAACAATTCCTATAATTATTTACTCACATTCACGCATGCACATAAATACACGTGGGAGGTTCAAAAGATATTTGCATTTAAAGATAAATGGCATAATTAAGGTAAATTAATGTTACCATTGGATGCTGCTATCTAATAAATGGAGCCTAAAGAAATATGACATTGATTCATAAGTTAGTTTTGTTTTAGTAGTCATTTACTGCCAAATCCAAATTTGATTGTTGCCGCGTCGATTTGTCAACGTTGATGAGACCTTGATGTGTCGTTATACACCAAAAAACCAAGCAAAATCAAAACAATTAGTTACTGAAGGGGAATCTGCTCCTAAGAAGGAGAGGATGAGCTCACTACCGGAAAAGTTATAGAAAATAATTTTGAGGTTCGAAAGGCGTCATGATCACGAATAAGAATAAATGAAACTTAGATAGCTGTCTAGTGAATCATGATGCTGACTAAAAACAAATCATTTTCAATGCCATCTCTAGAATTTTCTAAAGACTTATTCAACGACTCTCGCGCTTTGCTTTGATGCAATTAAAAATCTGTGAATTTTTTCTTTGGATTGGAATTTGGTTGATTCCATCTTATATGGCTTATATGAGCAGAATTTCTGTCTGTTTGTAATCCTTAAAATTAAAGTAAAATTACTATTATTTTTTAAATAGTAAATTACTTGAAATGTATCTGGAATTATTCGTATACAATATTTTCAAAATTACTAAAAAGTAAAAAAGATTACTATGAGGGGGTTCTAATAAAATTTTAATTAATACTAAGAAATTACCAATGTATCCGGATAGTATTTATCCTACAGATTAATTGATCCTTGTATTCAAAATGTTGTAAATTACAACTATTCATGCAAAAATTTTTGGTTTCAGGAAGCCCTACATTTGAAGTAACGCGTAGTATGTAGGAAATAGAGTTTAATCTGATAAGTTCTACAATAATGGCTTTCGAAACGGAAAGAATGACAATGGTGTATATGCAGAAAAGTCTTAGGAATAATTAGGATTATATCTCGATTATTTTTAATAATATTTAAGAAACCCCGGGATAATAATTACAATTTTATGACCCTGCGGTCTACTTCATTTTACTGCTTCTTGATACCAAACAAATCAATATTAAATTCTGTAATTTGCAACATTATGTACATAAGGATAAATTAATCTGCAGAATAAATTTTATTTTGATATCTCGATTATTTTAATAGTAGCTAAAATTTTACGATACCCTTCGTTAATTTCACATATGACTTAATATAATATATAACTCGTAAAATCTAAAAATACTCAAATTGTAATCTACAACGTAAAACAAGTTTTTAAATCAGATGATGACAGATAGATATTAGAGACTCCTTAATTTCAGATAAAAAAACAGCAACATTATTTTTATTTTCACTGAAATATAATTATACATTGCGCTTCTTCATGCATAAATGCGAAAAAAAAACATTATTTCCTTCAGTAAATGATAATGGATACATAATAGAAACACAATGTACTTATCCAAGACAAGTAATTTTTTGCTACATGTTTCTGAAAAAGGAATTTTTACTTGAAACTTCTTGTATTCTAAGAACAATTATATGTTATTAACTAGATGTTAGTTCTTATATAATATTCTACTAAAATGCTGGTTTTTATACTAATCTGAATGAACTAAAAAGTTTCTAAATTAATTATAAGTAAGAAGGATTTTAATCTAATAATTATTCTTCAGGAAGTATTTTTATGTAAAATTTTTGAAAGCCTACAGAGGAATAACTAAAATATGCATATGAAATATGTGAAAAATTGGAGCTTGTTTTTCATTTTTATTACATAATTTGTTTCATTCACAATAGCATACATTTGAGAAGGTTATAAAAAAAACACGTTAAGACTAATGTTACGTGCAAGAAGTTTCAATACACACACATATATATATACATACATATATATATATATATGTGTGTGTGTGTGTGTGAGCGTACGTATGTTTATTACACACATATGCATGAATGAAAATTTATGTGAAGTATTTGAAAAGGTGTCCATTTCCAAAAGTAATTGTGGATTTTGCTTTATTAGTTCAAGGTCATCATAGAACCAAAAACAAATGCTTAGAGCTTCATATTTAAAAAAAAAAATGTTTTCTCTTGAATAGTTAAGAAAATAATAATTAAAATTCTCACTTCCATTTCTTCTATTCAAGATATCGTGTTATATACAATCTTAGGTATATAAATTTACACATACTTGTTTTTTTTTTTAAAAAAAAAATGTCTTTGTTTCATGCTTTATAACACGATTAATGTATAGAATATGTATATATTACTATTTTGATTAAAGTAATGTAATTTTAAGAATGTAACCAATGGTTAAACTTATTTTTGTTTTTGGTAATAACTGCTAGATGGCGCCACGAAAAGAGTGTACCTGTACAGTTTCACCCCGGTAGGAAAGGAATAGTTGAGCCAAGGCTGCGGGAAGGCTGGTGTGACCATCGCGCGGGAACTTTTCCCCAATGTTTTTTTTTCTCCGTTTATAAAATACACATCTTTAAACTGTGAAAACATTAATTGTATGAATATGCCTAGTATACAGAAAATAAATGTATTTAACCCTGATGTGAACTAATTTCATGGAATGAACAACGAATTCATCCCATCTCACAATCCAGTTACAAGAATGAATTTAAAATACATCACTAATGAGTTAATACATTACTTATTTAAAGTTTATCAATAATGTAGTTTCTGATACCGCTTTTTCTCCCGGTGAGGCTCGTTTCAGGTGTGCCTTTGCTTAGTCACTACTTGTGTGCATGAGAACACTTAAATGTAAATCTATATGAGAAATACAGCATTGCAATGTCGAGCTATAACTTAAAGTGATTATTGTTAGCTGTTATATTTTGTATTTGTCTGTGGTGTGTCGTATCACTAAAATGTGTAAATAAAAATTAATAAGCTTCTGTATTGTTGAAGTAATTTTCATACATCGACGATATTTACGGACTGCTGGTTTCGCATAAAGAATGATTTATGAATAAGATACATTATTCTTTACAAATATGAGTATAATAATTTGTAGTGTCTTTTTAAATGAGAAGCGAGAAATATTTATTAATATTAATTTGATTTTTGCGTCATTTTTTTTGATAACTCTTTGGACGAGCAAAGTAAAAATAAACTGTCCAAAATTAAGTATAAATTAATGTAAATAAATTCAGATAGTGAAATAATTGATTTTAGCGTTTACTTTTGGTAAGAAACTTGAATATATATTTCAATAAATTATTAAATCTAAAAAAATGTAACTCAAACTTGAAGCCATTCGTTTTCTCTTACTTAATGTAAATTAGAAAATGACATCTTTAATTTTAAATAAAAAACGAATTCATATCATTTTATGTATTTTCAGGAATAAAATTCATTTTTAGGTCAAATGAACTAAACTGTTACGCATTGTGTTCTAAAAAGTATTTAAAAATATAGTAAAAAAGTTTCATTTTTATTAACATTCGATAGTTTTCTTTTTAATTATGAAACATTACTTAATATAGTTAATTTTGTGAATAATTTCAATATAGTTTATCAATTAATAATCCTATTTTGGTTCTAAATCATAAAATTAGATATTTCTATGTTATAAAGATTACCATTCGCAAGACCTTTCCAGAAATTAAGAAAGAAATGTAACATATAATACGTAACCGTTATCTTGAAATATATTCCAACTAATATCATTTTATTCGTTATATAATATTATTCATTTAATACAAAGTAACCTCAAATTAATATTCTTTAATTTTATTATTCACTCCTTAAGTAAATTGTTAGGTATAATGATGCATGTTTCATATAAGCAACTACTGTAATAATTAATTTAATATTTTCAAGTAGTTATTAACATGCAAAAAGAAGTATGAAACTTACTCGAGCCTGCAAAATTTTTTAAATAATAGTTTAAACATAAAAATACATTTAAGTAGATTATCCCACTGAAACGAATATAAAGTTACAAGAAAACTTGACAAAACATTTAATAATATATATACATAAAACTATTCAAGTTTTTCAAATCATAAGATTTGAACTAAGTAATCTTAATCGTAAGTAACATATATAAAAGAACACAATGCTTACTTGAAACATTTTAAAGTATTATAACTCAACTTTAGTTATATTGACAAAATTTGAAAAGAATTAAATCTTTCAGAGAAGTAAATGTAGTGGAGGAGAAAAATGTTTCTCTTAACAATAGTTCTTATCTACGAAACAAAATAACATATATAAGAAATAGTTTAATTCCTGCTAGCTAGGTAAATATTACTACACCCTCTTTATTATGCATATATGCAAAATTCGCTTTACATTTCAAGGAAAGTTAACATTATGTGTAAAGAATAAATTTTCAGATAAATTTCAGCTTTATTCTCTGTACTATACAATAATTTGCTGGTTAAGTAAGAATTACGTACAAAACCAATCGGATTTTTGAAAATATTGCTTTAATATGTGCAAATTATACTTCTTCCAGTGAAATGAATAAAAGATAACAATTTTATTCAGTTTATCTTAAATATCTGTAAACGCTTTTCATTTTGTAATCTATTGTTCTTATATATTACACAAAAAAATTTACAATTTGAAAAAATGTAGTAAAAATGTCAAAAAAATTAGATTGATATAAAATATTTCAAATTATGTTACACGGTAAAAGAATTCTTTTTTTTTTTTTTACTTTTCTTTCATTAAATACACTTTTACAAATAATGTTTTGTAAAAGCTTGTTAAAATATTTCATAAATAAATTAAAGAGAAAATTAGACCTCTCAGTGAGATAGTATGGTTATTTATAGTAAAGTTGCTCAGTAAGGTTACTTATAACATATCACAGGTATAAAAAGAATGCTATCTTTTTCCAAACATTTTCAAAAAATAATTTATATTTTTACTATTGAAAAACATTTGAACTGATAGGTCTTAAAAATGATTTATCGTAAAAATTGACCACATAAACATTTCAATTCATTGGTAAATATATAATACGCAAGAAAGTAATACATTAGTGAGAAGATATAAGAATAAAAGATTAAATATCTCTATTCATAGGTTTTATTGAAATCTGCGGTAATGTATGAAACCGCTATTAAAGAACAAGGTTTGGAATAACTTTTGTAAAGAATTCATTGCTTCACATCCTAGAGAAAACTCAGAGTTTTATTGAAAAAAATAAATAAAGAAATACAGCTCGAGGATTAAATACGAATATATTCATACGATGGAAGTTTGGATTCAATTGTCTTCCCTACAGAATGAATAATATGATTCGAAAGATAGTTTAGTAATCATGACTACGCAAACAGTATTGCTGATTAATTGTGTATGTATTTGGCGACACACACGTCGACAAACTTTGTTGACAAGTCGCCAAATTTTCCAACAATACTAGATGCACTTAAAGCAAAGTAAAAACGTCTGAGAAATAATAAAAACAGAAGTGTCTTTGGAAAATATATACTTGTATGCTGTAGGTGTAGGGCACTATGCCCATTTTTTAAAATAATAATCAGGAAATACTTAAAAAAGTAATAAGTCCTTAAAAAGTATTACGTAAAAATTAATTGTAAAAGATTAAAATATGCAAGAGTTTTTTGAAAAACATTTATTACAAGAGGAAGTTGTACGGCACTCTCTATTTCTCTCTCACACGCACACATACACAACTTTTAAACTGCTGTCCTTTAAAATTTCAAAAAGCGATATAGTACCCAAAACCATCGATTTATAAATATATATGCCTGTTTGAATATTAGAGTAATAGTACGGGTTTCGTATGATGTTGTGATTACGTATTTATGAGTTCTGCGTGTTTGATTGCGTGAAAAGTGAATGTGTTCTATAGGGGATCAACATGTTGGCGTTAATTGTTCTCGGCAAAATGTAGTAATTGTGTTTAATTGAAAGTATCAGAAAAATACTACGCTTATTCTGAAAGAATCAACTGCTTGACTGTTGAAGATAGAGAAAGCCTTTCTCCTACTTTACATTTGATATTAGGAGTGGGAATCCGGAGTGAATGCCAGCGACTAGCCTTATAAATGAACTATGGATGGTATACATTAAAATCGTCTTGGACATGATTAATGAAATGAAAGTCGCGCATGTAGAAAGGAAAGTTGAAAGAGAACAAAAGGAATCGGAAATAAAACCCTGATCAGAGGATATGAAAGCTGAATTAGCAGAACTGAGTAAGAGAAAAAAAGAATCCTTCATTGTTATGCGAATAGCCAAACCATATACAATACGTAAGATTGTCAATTTGCCTTTATTTCCCAAATCATATAACATGAAATTTTAGTTATATTTTCTTGCTTTTCATCTTTATTATATTCTTGTTTTTATTTTTTTTAACCACAAATAAAGTATTTTGCAATAATTGTATACAAAAATGATAAGAGACGGAAGAAATTGAAATTAAGTGAAATTGTTAATTGAAATTGAAAGAATTGAAATTGTCAATGTTTTAAATCACTTAAAGTCGGAAAAAATTGAATTTAAATCAACCCAGTTATTTTTAATTCAAATCGACAATTAGTTAATATATACTTAAGCTATGCTCATTTTCAGAATTGAGATTGAAGATTGAAATGTTACAGAATACGTAAATGAATGAAAATGTTTGAAGACTTAAGAGAAAAATAACACATCGATCAATAACTCCCGAGACTAACCCAGAGATGGCGCTCGTAGTAAACCAGTAACCAGGTCATTCTAGAGTACTAACCTTTGCTTAAAACGAGTCAAAATTTTAAGTCGATCGGACCAGGAAAAAGGTTTTTTGAAGTGAAGTGAAAAAGGTTTTTTCCAAGTGGGTGCCGCGATTGATTTCGATGGAACAAAAACAGCAACGAGTCGATGATCTCAGAGTATTGGTTTATCGCTATTTACCTGCAAAGATTTTTGCGAAAAAGAAAATTTTTGGGAAACAAAAACAAAATCAAAAAAGATTTGGAAAAGCGTTGGAACGATTGTATCACCCTAAAAGGTGATTAACAAAAGGTGTTATGTTGATGAATAAAAAAAAAATTTGCAAAAAAAATGTTGTTTTCAATGTTAGACTCGGGAGTTATTGATCGATGTGTTATATATATATTGATTTTTATACACTTCACTTTGTTCTTAAGAAAGACTTTTTCATCGTTCGAGAGTAAAATTTCATTAATAAAATTGACGTATAACAACAAAATGTAGGTGAGATGCCTGGATTTAATATTTATAAGTTTCATTCTTTTTTTGCTACGCAATTTTGAATAACTTTACAATTTTTTATTAATTTAAATGCTTCCAGATTCTTCTAAATATATACAACTATGCTAAGAAACAAAGTGATTGTTTCTTCCAGCTTTTCATAAAATATTTTATGATACAGACGGGGATACAGAAATAAGTGGAATTAATTGAGTTGAATTTTAATGAAGATATAATTATGTTTACAGTAACTCTTTGGTAGTTGGGGTTGATTGAGAGGCGCTGAATTTTGATTTATATTTAATCATTAGTTAAATTTTATTTACTATTTACTTTTTATTTTCTGTTATTTCATTTTCATTCCTTCACTTTGTCAAGTGTATTTAGCAGTTATCTGTTAAAGTGAAATGAAGCTGAGAGGCTACATAGTGTATTCAAATAAAAATTATTATTTAGCTTGCACTTTTTGAGGGAGACTAGATGTCTGATCTTCGGAGGCTAGAAACCTGACAGAAAAAACACCACGAAGCTCTACTAGTTATTAATTCTTAAATTAGCGTGGAACTAATTCATAAAATCACAGCCATTTCTTTTTTTTTTTTTTTGTCCTGGATAAAATCACAAACTTTTAATTTGAGAAACAAATTATTGATTACTTGTTGCTTCAAATTGAGATGTATGGAATGTAAAATAATATCAAAAAAAGAAGTACAGTTATGTACAATTTAACACTTAATCGTTGGCGAAGCTAAAAATTTATTCTAAGCCTAAAATCATGATATTTAAACTAAATAAGTTAAACCCATAATGTTGGTATTTGTTTATCTTCTTTAGTATATATCATACTTTGAAGTATATAACTATGCTTTCTAAACACACTCTAAAAGCTATGTTAGGATCTAGATAGGGAATGCAGTTTACTTTAGATCTTTGTATTTTTGGATAAATAACTTTCAAAAAGAAACGCGACCTTACTGTGAGAAATACAATTGAATGAAAATAATAAGAGTTAAATTATACAAAATAAAGGAGCTAAAAATCAAATTAAACGCTACAATATTACAAAAAAACATCTGAATAATAAAATATATTTCTTACAGTGATATGAAATAATATGTTTCATGGAAATCACGAAACTGACGTACATTCAGCTAAAGACTTCCTGCTGAATTTCATAAGAAATCAACAATAATTAATGCTTCAGGTGACATAATATCATTGAATAATACTTCTTTGGTTTATGTGCATTAGAATTTAAAAATATCGACTGCATTTTGTACAATTTATGAAGCCTTTACAAACATGATCCCACGTGTTTGATGTGAATTCAAACCGAGGTCCAAATCGTGTGCGACAAATATAACGAAATGCTGCAAAGCAATAACATTCAAAAATATTGAATTAGGAATTTTTGCATTTTATATTTTAAACAAAAATATTTAAACGGAGTAATAGTCTTTCGATGAAAGTTATTTTAATTATTTTTATCATTTTATATTTTAAACAAAAATATTTAAACGGAGTAATAGTCTTTCGATGGAATGTTATCGCAAAGATTTTGACCTGCTGAACTGGGTCAATTGATTAGATTGATTCTGTGAATGTTCTGTCTTCTTGTATTTTTAAGAATATAGTCGTTTATTCGCTATAAATGCATGCTTTTAAAAAAAAAAATTGTTAAAAGTGGCAACAGCGAAAGTGTGCGTGATAATGCTGTAGCTTAAAATACCTGATGTGAGAACTTGACCTCGATTTTTAAAAGAACGAAAAGGAAACTTGACATTGTGAAGCCTGAATAGCTTTCAGAGAATAATATGGATAATTCCAATATTTGACATTGTATCACGTTGCCATACCATAAAAAACATTTTTAAACTAACAGTTTTGAGTTTTTTTTATACACTCTCAGTTTGAAATCAGCTATTCGGAAATTAAAATATAAAATCTTTTATGGTTCCTTTATTCCTTCTTATTTATTACTAATTTTTTGTTTCTTTTGTAAAAATTGATTTAGATTAGTTTAAAAAATTAATATGCAGATCACATGAAAATTTTTCACAAGACTTTATCAAAATCTTAATATTCGATTGAATTCAGTTCATTTCACAATTAAAATACAAACTACATGTGAGAATTATTAATATTTATAAATTAATATATAAATAGGCACTAACTACGAGTATATAAATAACATTAAAACAGTAGGAAATTTGAAATATAATATCTATAAACATTTAAATTATAATTTTAAAGGAAAGTTTCATTTTTTTTTCTGAAATTAATATTAACATCAGTTTATATAACAGGTATACAATTTAATTTTTTTTTACTTAAACAATTGGAAATCTTAAGTAATGAAGGTGGTAGATCATTCGATTTAGCCATCACTGGTTTGGTCATCAAAATCAGTTATTTGCCTACTTTGGGCTTGTGTAACTTCCTACAAAAGATTATAATGTTATGGAATGTTTAATTATATTTCATATTATTTATATGCTTGATTATGAAGGATATATAGCAATTAAGCTTATTATCCTTAATTTTGTGTTATAGAAATAATGATGTATACTTATACTTGTAACTATAGCTTCTTTGTCCAAGAAAGGCGAATACTCCAATGTTAACAAGTCCAATAGCGATGGCATTCAAGTTGAGTAAAAGTTTCAATTTCGGAGACCACCCAAACCTGTCTTGCGGAATAAAGCAGGCTATTCCAAGTTTAATTTAACTTACTCTCACTGTCTCAAACTTAACTTACTCTCATAGCTGTTTGTTCTATGTATTCAATATAAGTTGAGTGGTTTAGGAGTTTATTTTTTTTTTATTATTTTTTATTTTTTATTTTTTTTTATTACATAGAGAATGTTTAGGATCACTTTAATAATCCTGTCTTTAATACAAACAACCCGTTTCATAAGTAATAATAGTGGGCAAGCTTTTAACTGACTATAGAGAGACAGGATACTTTTCTAGACCATGAATTGGCGAACTCTTAAAACTATATTGTTATTATGGATAAAGTTTTGGCTCTTAAAATTCAAGTTTTTATTACCACTGACACAGCGTTGTGGTTCAATAGGGTGGAATAAGAATTCGACTTAGAGGTTCCAAATCAAATGACTGCAGCAAGATCAAATTACAGTTCTGCGTTTCAATGTGGCAATGACAATATGAAATGTGAAGCTATCTCTTGGAATTCTTCATAAAATTAAAAGGAGAAGTAATCATAAGATATGGAGAGACACAAAAAAAAAACGAAGAAATTAAACGACTACTAGCTGGTGAAGAACTAGGGAACAGAAACTCGTCTGAATTATTTTGCATAGTACATCAGTGCATAGTACATCAGTGCATCAGAAATCTCCGTTAATTGAAAGTATTAAAATTTTCTGATCAGTTTCCAACAAAATTATTTCCATCTGTTTAAGTATGCTGTCAAAAACAACAAAAGTTTTTTCCCCCTGCCAACGTACATCTATTAAAAATAAAATTAAAATATTTATTTAAGCTTAATATAAAATTTATTCAAATGTGAAAAATGTTTTTTCGAAATTTGATACAAATCATAAACGTGTAACACGTTCGGCTCATTTAAAGATTTAATGTTTTTCAAAAAATTTGTTTACAATGTAAAAAAATTATTTAAGGTATAAAAGAAATGCAAATTAGAGGCGATTCATTACGATGCCAATATAATTTGACTCTAAAATATTTATTTATAAGTAAATTCTTTAGAAATATTTCAAACACCTCGAGACAAAATGACATCCTTTAAACCATTTTAAAATTTAAAATAATTTAATTTTTAAGTTATTTTTTGCATTTCAACTGTGGAGGATATAATAGTTTACAGTGAAACTCAATGGCTGATGATCAGCACAGGCAATGCATTTTGATTCCATATTACAGAACGTTTAGATGAAGCAGGTTGTATAGAACTAATAGAGATGAATTTCGATTTCCGTAGCTCTGAAAGAATATGGAATGATATTTCACTGATATTTCAATATTAGATTTAAGGTTACATAACGTTATTTCATTTATGATATTTAATTTCAGTGGTTAAAATAAAGAATTAAAAATGTAGCATTTTTCAACCCATCTTTTATCAAACTTCGCTCATTATACCACATAAACCAAATAAATATATCATAAGACAGCTTGAAAAATACTAATATTTTCTACGGTTTTTACGTTAATCTAGTGGCTTTTTGTTTAGTTTTTATAATTCCGAAAATAAGGTTCACTACTGGTGAAAACAAGCATTAGCAGTGATACATGCTAACACACATACATTTTCTAGTTTATCTATATGACCGAAATTAGAAAAATATTAGATGTCACAGACAAAACTATACAAACATTATATCAATCCGTTCCTCAAATCAGCAGATGTTTAAATCAATG
>BMAW01119451.1:255310-294788 GCA_019974015.1 Nephila pilipes
CAAGAAAGTAACGCGACAAATACATATATCATATATATAAATTAACAGATGTTATTTATGTTTCGTTTCGAAGCAAGAATTGGCATTTAGAGACAATAGGAAATATATTGAACCTAATAAAAGAGGTAATTAAATTGAACATATTTATTTATTATGTAAACGTCAGATAATCAACTAATAATACAGAAGTCTACAGATGTATTAGCTTATCGAACATAATTCGAAGTGATCTAGTTAAATCGTTTGGAAGCATGTTATTGCAAGAAATTAAAAAGGAACTTGAAAGTGCATCATTTATTGTTATTATATCGTAGACGAAACAACCGACATCAGCCACAGAGCTTAGATTTCGGGCTTTATTTCGTTACATGAAAGAAAACGGTAACTTTAAAATAATGATTTATGAGCTTTACTGAAGTGAGTAAGAATATAGACGCAAATTTATTATTAATTCATTATTCATCATTCATGATTTACTCACATTATGAGTTACTTTGAGGAATTTTTGTATAATAAAGAATTAGTGGTACAAACATATGACAGTGTGCTGTTATGGCAAAACAACATAATGGTGTCCAAGACAAAATTAAAGAAATATCAAAACACGCTATTTTCCTGAACTGCATCGTTCAAAGTTTAAACTAATTTTCTCTCGATTTGTTGGATACGTAAAAGTATGTAAAATATTGCTTCAAACTATAATAAGGACTTCTTCATTTCTTCCCTCTTTTTTTCCTTAAGACCAAGAAGTCTAAAAATGCTTCCCAAGCCGTGTCTATCATTTGGAATTATAATAGCAGGATTGTAAACTACTTAATGGATTTTAAAGAAGAAATAACTTTTGTTGTTCAATACTGTTGAAAGTCCAGAAAAATGGGATTCTGGTACAACAATCGCTTTAAGAGGATTTTACAATTATTGAACAGATTCTGAGCTTCATTCTTTTTCTCGTATTTCATTAAATATTTGCACAGTCAGATATCCCATATGATATTCTACAAAAATAATTTTAATACAGCTTATTATATAGCAAAAATAAATCAATATTCTGTGTGATTTTTACAACAGAAAAGAAATTATTTTAGTTTGATTTGTGAAGCTTTGAAAAAGATAAAAGTCTTTAAGAAATGTGACAATAAGAAACAAATAAGACTTATTTATATCAAATTTAAAAAGGAGTCGGCTGTTTTCAAAACGCATGTTCATAAGCATAAGTCTTATGAAATAATGAATACTCTGATATAAAATTGTATTGGCAAATATTCAGATTTAAATTCTTCAGACTTTGTATCACTTTTTGATATAAATAATTTTAAAGGATACGAAAAACAAGTACCATTTATGGAGAATGTTTTGATTTATGTAAATTACATTGATAATTGTATCATTTATATACATGTGCGAAATATAATGGCATGCCACTCACAAACATACATATTATAATTAATGAGACGATCTAAACAAAGATGTACGAAAAGCTTTGTTTAATACAGTGTCATTAACTTTTATGGTTCCGTTTACGAGTGCCTATGTTGAGAGCAAATTTTCAACACTGAATCGAATTCACGCATTCACAAGAAAGTTCAGTTAGAATAAAGATTGCCATCGTTAGTTTCTTTCAATAGAAAAAGTCCTTTTAAATACTTCAGTGAGATCAATGACAAACGATTTTTATAATAATGTAATTCATAACTGAATGGGGGGAAAATCGCCGTACCGTGCATGGTATATCAATATCAATCCAACATAAAAATTCGATCAAATTAGTCTGTTATCAAAGTAGGTATGCCACAAATTTTAAATATTTTTTATTATTATTGCACCTATTTATTTTAGCACTCGACTTTAAGTCAATCAAACTTTTGTATTTGATTTTGAAAAAAAATTGAGCTGTTTTTCATCGTTTCAATGTATTTTAAATACCTACTCGAAACGATTGTAATTCAAACTTCGACGTATATATATGTATAAATAATTTTATAAAGTATACATTTTCATTGCGAGAACGAACAGAATAATAAAAAAGTTTACATTATTTTTAAAAAGTAATCTAATTGTGAAAAAAACCCTTATATACAAAAGAACGTGAGTCATTGGAAGTTGACACAGTCAAAAAGGGAATAAACGCAATTAATATAATGTTTTCCCCGTGACTCATTAAATATGTTCAAAGCAATCGTAAAACATTAAATTTATACATATTTATTAGCATGTGATTAATTAGTACAATTGAAGTAACAAAAATAACTCAATTTTTCACTTGAGAATTACTTATAGATTAAGGAAAAAGCATGGGAGTATAAGCTTTCAGGTTGATATGGAAAAATATAAGAAATGAATTATTAAAGAATAATATGAGTAATCCTTCAGATTTCAACATAAGCGATCATAAATAATCAAGCTGTTCAAATGACATTTGTTTGATTTTCCCTCTAGAAAATTAAGGAAATTTATCTCTTGATTCTTTAAGTGATGATTTGTTTAATGAATACATATGACGTGAAGCAAATGTTTCATTTTTATTTTAATATGATTACATATTTATCCTTCTTCTGTTATTCTACAAAGTAATATTTCGTTGTTTTTCATAGTTAATTAGAAGAAAATAAATAAATTTATCTACAGACTAAGCTGTTATCTTCACTCCTTTCAATAAAAACGTTTTTTACTCAAATATTTTAATTAAACATCTTTGTAATCCTTGCAATAAAAAGGCGAAAAAGAATATTATTCCGTGTCTGAAATGCAAACAATGTTTTCTTTACTTTCATGTATTAATGAAAATTAGCCCTAAAAGGCATATTCGATTAAAAAAATTATCTATTTATGAATGTGATCGTATATTTCCCAAAACTGCTTTTTTTCATTAAAATAATTAAGGGATTAGTATTTGTCTTGAAATTTATTTGAATATTTTTACACTGATAAATACAAATAAAGACCATATTTGATGCATGTAATATCGAAGAGAACTTTAGTAATAGTTTGAATTGCGTTTTTAAACGTTTAAATGTTCAAAAGATTTCAAAATTATATATAAGAAAAACTAATACTGATTTTCTATTCTACAAGAACGAAAACATAAACAGAAAAAAAGGAAAAAAGTATTATTTTTATTACGTTGCTCTTTATTGCATTAAAACAACTTTCGGAAGAGTACTGTTATCATATATTTTCTAAAACATTATTGAAAGAAATGTGGCCATTCTTATTGATAAAAAATATATTTACTAATTATTATTTCTTCGAAAAAATTACAGCGATTTGTAAAATTATTTTTTGATGTCAATTATAATGCTGAATCGAACATAGCATATAGTGGCATAATTAACATGATTTATCCCTTTATAATTCACATTTTTATGAGTGTTTATAATGTTTGTTGCACAAAAAATCCTCATTTTATACAAATTAGATCCTTCCTTAATTTTATTTAGAATTTTCAATAGTTTCATATTTTACCTGAGTTCCATGATATATCAAATATATATTGGAAGGTGTACAGTGTTTCAGATGCCTTATGGGATTGCTCTTAACGTCTAGGATAACCTTGAAACCATTTATTTGAGTCATAGTTTCATGAAGGGATTGTAATAAATAAATGACAACTGCTCGTTTGATTTCTTCCACTGAAACTTCTGCTGGATTCCAGTTATCTATTAGGAAGAGAGATATAACATTTTTTTATTATAAATCTTTACAGAATAAAAGCGCGTTTGATAATCTTACTGTCCTTACTGGAAAATACTTATATTAACTATTTTGCTATAAAATTATTTTATTTTTGGTTTACCCTCCAATTGGGCATATATTTATTACATTCAAAAATCTGTTTAATTTAAACCTCTATCTTGAGTAAACTATCAGATGAAAAACGTCAAACCTTCAATCTCAACATGTAAATTTTGAACATGTTTAACATACTTTCTGCGGGGTGTTTTTGTTTGAAAATAGGAAGGTAATTCGTTTCGTACTACTTATGCATTCGTTATTCGAATCCTTGTATTTGGATACGCTTTTGGAAAACATAGGTTTTGTTTAGTATTATATAAATATTTTTTTTCCTTATACTTAAATAGTATATTCTGAAAATCCATCATGAAATTCCAAAATAAAATTAGCACTTTTTAACACTGAAATGAAGAAAAACCTCAAAATTATCTGTAATATATTACTAAGATTAGAAGTTGTATTTTATTTATAGTATGTCATGTACTTGTAACAAACTTAGAGAATATCTACACATTACATAAGTAAAAAGTATTCATAATATTATTTTTCTATGTTAAATCTATTTTACTTACTTGTTAGAGTATACAAAACACAAGAAAACTTTTGAATAGAAATTTAATAAATATATGCTTAAACACGAAATTTGTATGTTTTTAAACCAGAAACTGGCAATCTTATTTGTAATGAATGGTATTACAATTATCTCTACGTGCTGGGTTTGCCGTATATAAAATGGAAAGGCTTGAAATATTAGGCGTAAAACTAAAAGCAATAATGAGTTAAAGTGTAATTGATAAAATTGCTAGTATGTCTATGGTTCTTTGTTAAATCAAATAAGAGGTATTTTAACTCATATTAAATACATTGCAGATAGTGATATTTACACTTTTTTCAAATCATTTTATACACGATTCAGTTATATACTCAATTTTTTTTGTTACCTTTGTATATTTAAAACGTTAACAGGGTTCGAAGCACAGATATTTACAAATTATGTAATTGATAGTTTTATTTTTACTATCACTATTTGTTTTATACTTTAGTTTTTAATATATGCTTTATTATATAAGCATGAAAAAAGTTTCGTTATATCTATCACTTCTTGAGAAAACAAACAATATTCGCTCGAACTCGTTTTCCATTGCCAAATCACTATTACAATATCAACGACACAGTGTATGTAGGTATTAGCTCATTATTATTATAATCTGTTACCAAGCAATAGCTTTTGGAAACAAATTTATGTGTTATGATATTGCATTGTACACCTTTTGTAATTTGTTTTTCTGAATTTTCTCTTTCTACCCTAATGAACATTTTTGATTTTGTTTTAATATATTTTTATGCCTTAATTATTATTATTACTTATGATCCATAAAAGCTCACGACTTTCGTCAGAGAACTAGGAGACAGAACAAACAGAATATATAAATATGTAGCTTTTCCAATACATATTTTACTAAAATATACGATTTGCTTACCTAATTCTACTAGAATAATTGCACATCCATCCTGACATCTCCATGGTAATATTGTAATGATTTTCTTAGATATTGTTTTGACAGTTTGATCATAAGAAAAATCAACGAACATATTAGGATGCTTCTTTCTCAGTTGAACCAATGCTTTCACTTGAGAGAAGGCCTTTGTGACATTATATTTCCTTGCTCTTAGATATTGCAACAGAAAGTCATCAGCAAACTCAAGGTGTTTTGTATGTTTGTCATCTGTTGAAAATAAATTTAATATATTATTGATTATTTAATTCAGTATAAAAATGTGAAACTCTTTTTAGCAACTATTTAACAAAATTACTCCATTATATATGTTAAGTTTCAATGTTCCTTTATTCTTACAAATTTTCAATAATATAGCATTCTATAAATGCAGGTCATTTCAGCAAGTTTGCTATAATTTAATTTTGTCAAGTATATGTAGCATCGATGAATTTAATAAATTTAGAAAGTTTTATGGTAAATAAAGTATTTTTATATGAAATTATTTTCCTTGAATGGGAAATGACGTACAAAATTGAAATTTAAACACGGAAGAACACCATCAAAATTTAGTGTTCAATTGTGAATGGAATCAAAAGTTTAGAGCTTTATTTTTAAAAGGTAAAATATGCTTTAGATTGTCCTCACAATGATCGATGGAACTTTTATGAATATTGAAGATTAATGTGGTAAATGGAATATATATTATACTTTAGGAAAACTATTCACGTAATCAGGGAACATTAAAATGTTTCTATGTAGCACTTCATAGGTACTAGAAAAACCCATTTCCAGTATTTTTGCTTCCCTACAAGTCCATTTTATTCGGAATGAAAGATATTGATAATTCCTTTCTCTACGAAATTTGGATGAGAGAAGAAAATATGAATTTATTAAATTTATACTTAACTTTTCCCTTTAGTAATTTTAAGCAAATTGAATTTCAAATAATTTATTTTTATTTTAAAGTACGTTCTCTTACAACAACAAATGTTTTTGAAATGTTGAAAGGGATGTTTATATTTTTGTTAATCGTTCACACACACTTTATTCTTCCGAATATTTATTTGTTTATTTTAAATATTATCCATTTAGTATAACCTGCACATTTTATGGTAGCCTAAATATAAATTAATCCTTTGGATAATATTTCTGGCCTTATCAACTAAAATCATCTTCTATTATTCAATAAGACGAAACCTATTAAGAGAGAGGGGTGCCAAATCATAAAACAGTATTTATATCGAAGTAATTATGTTTAAGTTATGCATATACATGATAAAAAACTCCAAATTGTTTAATATAGTAAAAATTAACAGTGCATAATAAAGGAATTCTATTGAAATTATGTATAAAAATGATCATACTTGAAGAGAGCAATGATAAACTATTATGAGAAATTTTATTTTTCAGAATCATAGAAAACAATGTCAATTTTTCGAATTCTATGATTTCTTCGATAACCAATGCTAAATCTGTAAAAAAATGCAGGAGCAGGAATTTTGAATAAATTTTCTTAGTATTTTCCGCAAAGTTCAATACATCTTAGGAATATCCACTAGTATTATAAAAATTTGTAAACACTATTTAGGAAAGGAATAGATCTTAAGAGATCTGTTACTTAATGTTAATCTTTAATGCTGTTTAATGTTTCTTAAGAGATCTGTAATTTTTAGTATAACGTTACAAATTTTCTCTGAATGATAATATCCAAATAGTTACTTTTAGCTAGTTCTTTAATTTGTTGCAAACCCTGGACTCTTGTTTCAGGAGTGTCAAACAGTTCCACTTCCGCTTTTCTTTGGAAGAACTCTGGCACGTAATCAATTTCGAATGGTAATATTTCTTCACCAATAGTGGCTGTTGCGGGATCTCGAATAAACATGCTTTTGTTTTTATTTTCTTTTCTACTTATACAATCCTAAAATGGAGTAATCATTTATTAAAAATACGAATTACATATAAAGTAAATACGATCTCATTCAAGATATCAATTTTTAAAATGAAGAGGAGTTATATGCTTTCGATAGTGATAACAGCAAAGTATTATATGAGTGAATCTTTTGAACTTTCAGATCGATTTATAACCAAAGATACAGTGAATATCTCATAGAATTGTTAATTGGAAATAAGAAATTTACGCTGGATGTAAGATGAATGTTTTGTTTTTGGAAGCAGTGTAACCCCTAATTCGGTTAACGCGATGAATGACTGAATGTAAAAGTTGTTACCCAATTCCTCGTTATTAAACTCTATAGCCATAACTCAGTCTCATATACTAATCAATAAGCACTGAAATTCAATTGAATAAACACAAGAACAAACTAAAATACTTTATTTATCAATGAAGGATAGATAAACTCACTCTGTCTCGAATCCCACTTAATGCGTAAGTTTTAAATTACGATCAAAAATAAATTCTTAGCCTACTTATTCACTAGTTCTGACTCAATCTCTGCACTTAAATAGATGATTCTTATTTTGAAACTTTAAAAAGAATTCGTTTCAATCTACAAAATTAATGAAGATGGTTCAATCCAAAATATAAATATCTATCAGCAAGTCGTTATACTTTGTCTCACTTCATTTCTATTCCATGTATATATCATTATCTCTAAATTCACTTCACTTATATAATTATCTGCGTTACCTAATTACGTTTTATTTTGGTTGGGAAGAAGTTAAAATTTTATGTAACTTAAATTACTATGGAGTCTCCTAGGTTAATGAAGAAAAAATCTCAAATAGCCTAAACCTCAGAAAGTGTCTTTAACAATATTAACTAATGTCGATGGATATGTTTTGTGGTCAAGAAATTTTGAAAGATTTTCGTTTCAATCGAGTTTTTCAAATTCTTATAAATGTATTGATTGTGACAGGGATGTTGGAATGGATACACCGCAACTAATCTTTATCATATGTTGAAAAATTAAATCAAAGTATTAAATATACACCGTCAATTTTGCGGGTAATAATTTTTAACTATTAATCTTCTGGTAATGGAAGGATTTGAATATTGACATTAATGCTTTTCACATATCGATCTAAATTATAAATTTGATGATAATACAAATATTTTGAATATGTACGTAAAATAAAATTAATGAATAAATTATATAGATAATGTGTGGCTTATAAAAATATATAGTTTGATTAATATACCATGGGAGATATATACGAATACCTACTTTATTTCTCTGTAATGAAAACGTTAACCGCAAATTGATATGTTTTATTTTAATATTTTGAACCAAATAAATATATTTTATCATAATTTTCCGTCTATATTAGTATACAAAACGTTTCACAGAGGAAAGAAAATAATGAAATATATATCTAATAACACAATGTTTAAAACATTGATTTAAACAGAAAATTACTTATCGATTCAGATGCTAAAACGGTACATCTTATCTTATCTAATTACAAATTGTTTTAGAATTTGAAGAGTCCGTAATTCCTTTTTAAACCTATGACAAATGATGTAACTTGTGATTTCACGGAAATTTATACATTTAGAAAAAAAGGAATTGATTTCATAAAATGATAAACAAAATAATGATAAAAAAATAGAAATCTGTTTTTAAAGACACATTTTGTAAGATTTTTATCAAGAGGAGGATTTTATCATATGTATTTAAAATTTGTTCACAAAGCAAACATGTTAAATAATTCATCTTAAGTGGATTGAAATATATTCAATATTATTTAATTTTTTTCCTTTAAAAATTTCAACAATATATTATAGATAAATAAATCATTAAAATCAAAACATCTCATGTGTAGAGATGTTATACTTTACTATATTGCATATTTTAAGTTAAATAAACCGTTAGAATGGGATTTTTAAAATGAAGAAACTTTTCTTCACTATTAAAAAAATAATACAGAAAAATTCCAATTCTTTAATTTTTAACAAAAACAACCATTATATTACTACTGATATATCAATTAAGTATCACAAATTATATCTCTAGGATAATGATATATATCTGTTTCACACATAATTATATTTTATGATACACAATTATTGAATTATGACTTTATATTTATTCTATCTCTATGAAAATACGAGAAACAATTGTATTGTTCATTAAAATCTTACAAATTTTTGAAGAACTTTTCGTGAGTGTTTTTATTCTAAATCAGCTGATTAAATGTTTCAGTTATAGTTATCTTCTAATATTAACTGCATGCATACACATTTTTTAAAAACTTACTATTTTCTTCAGTTATTAAAAAAAATTACGGCTAATTATTACTTATTTAAAAATAAATTTAAATTGAAAAAAACCTGCTGATATAATTTATGCAAATTTTGGAAATCGAATTCAGAAGTTTATAATACACCAATTTTCAGAAACTTTTTACTTGAGACTCTAATAACTCAGTTTTATTCGTTATGGATTCATTAGAAATTTTTATAAATGAACTGATAATAGTGTTGGCATCTATATGAGGTATCTATTTGGACACAGGTCCCCACATAGAATTCTACATAATTCTACATGTTTCAATCTTCGTTGACTTTTGTAGTTCAAACGTACTTTTAATACAGTTTCTATATACCCATAAGGAATTATATACAGATACATATGCGTCAACTCACAATATTTCAAATAGATTTACCATTTATGCCTCATATAGTACTTTACATTTATCTACGTACATCAATCCATATGGGTTTATGTATTTGAAAACTAATGTAATCTTTACGAGTTCCATTTGGTTCACCAGGTTAGATCCTAAATTTTATCTTGTATAGAAGTATATATGTTGGCTGAAAACATGTATATTTTAAGCGGGGTATGTATCATTTGTCCAGCAGAGCCTATATAGGATAATTCACTTAGGCACTTAATGACTTACTAAGTTAGTGCTTCAGAGAAAGGCTAAGCATTAATTGAATCACTGTTTTTGAGTCATTCTTCATTTTTTTCAAAAAGCTCTATGCTGAAAAACAAAATTAAAAGACACTCGAGCTGATATTTTAACCTAACAACTTACATACTAAGTCTCATATGAATTTGGTCGAAATCATCAAGTTTCGATTCATCAGCTACTATGTTAGTATTTAACCATCAGGTAAGTTCTGAGATTGTACATGTCTTTCTACATAACTCTGGAGTTTCCCCTCAATATTCAGATCTAGATTATTAAAAATTTGATTGGATCAATGTTTAAATAAAATATGACAAATCAGTCGAGTTTCTAAATTATGCATTAAACATTATTATAGACATAAAAATATATATGTTCATCTTTTTCACACACATCATTAATATAGTTGAAGCAAAAAATAGCCCAAAACTTTTCCAAATTTCTTATATATCTCAGTACAACTGCAGTTAAATGTATGTAATCTGCATAAATTTGCAAAGTATTTTTACAGCTCCATTAATGTCACTTTCGGTTATCATGAAGTGTATGTTTGAATGAAATATCACACACGCACAGAGCATAGCTCTTAAATATCTAAGTATAAATAGTACCAAACCTTTATATCTAAGGATTTTGAGAATTTTATATTTTTATGATATTTATTTTTATTTAAATTCTGATATGTTAAAAATGTAATGCAAAATGAGAAAATAGAAATTTTTTGAAATAAATTAAGTATAATTTTATTTTAGTTTCGTTTTGGACCAAGAAATATTATTTATTTTTTATAACATTAAAAATATAATATTGATTTAACTCTTAAAATAGCATTTTTATTATAGTTATGTGCGATTCTTATACCTGTAATTGTTATAAAAATATTTATAAGAGCATTTCTATAACGAATTAAAATCTCACGCAAAACAATATACACTCAGGAAATCATATTACGATCTCTTTCATTGTCTTTTTTTCCAAGTTATATACATATTTCCAAGATATTGTTCACAAGCACACATGCTTCCTTACCTCATTCGTTTTGACTAAAGGACACACGTACATGTGATGTAAATTGTATTAACACATTCATAAATTAAAAAAAAAACACCTCTAAATGTAAAATTATGTAATTCCACTATTCGGCAAGTAAGCCATCGAGATGGAACTCAAATTATAGTTGAGGCATAAGGATTCAAAATGGCGGCTGCTTAAGAGAAAGGAATATAGAATATACGTATCATGGGACATTGATGCAAAATCCTTCACCACTACACTATATCGTTTCAGAAGTATATAAAGAAACGCCTTCTATCTGACGTTGATTAAAATAATTTCAAAGAACGTGTAACGTCCTACTCTAAAATCCCGTCATCGTTTTAGTAATATGTAATTGAAATATTAGCCTTCAAATCATTCTATAATTACATTATAATTAATAGACGTTATTAAGTTGCTGGTTGGATATTCGGCATTATTTGGGAGTAAATCAGGGATATTGTTTACAAATCCCTCGTGCCTTCACAGCGTTAACTAAAATGCAGAATTTCTGCTCATCCCAAAGTGTAACTCGCAGATATTGAACTCTAGGTGAATATTAAGTTCCATCTCGTTGAGGAACGTATCGCAAAAGGCTGCCAAGCAGAAATTATCTAACTTTATGCTCATAATTTGTTAACAGCTACTTGATAAATCTAATTAAACCTTAAAGTCAGTATATATTTTATACTAATTATTATTCCAATAACATTACGCCATTTCAAACTTCGTCAGTGTTATTAAAAGTTTACTTGAGTTATATGTTACCAATATGTAACAATATTCTTCGGCATATTCTTTAATCAAAAATAATGAGTTAAGGAAATCCTGACAATAGTTATCGACACCCCGTAGTTTATATGGAAATAGATAATAATTAAAAACAACAGAATTGCTAAGAAATTATAACCTTCAATCCATCGATATGTAACATAAAACTTACCTTTATATATATTTTATACGTGTATCCAATAACAAGTCTTTTGTTTTTATAATAAATGTGACAAAATAATTTTTTTTTACTGGAGGAAGCAAGCATGGAAGTTGATGCAAACTAACACAAGTATCAAAAAATACTTCAACCTTACGCTTTAGTCAAAAATTAGAAATTTGTTTGATGATGTTGCACTGAATGTTTCTACCTTATATTTATTCATGTTCTTGACCCATTAAACACCACTGTATGTTACAAACTAATTTTTAGATTAGTTATTTTTGCAGTGCAAAATAGGCCTTTATGAACTATATTATAAGCATTTATAAGAAAAGAAATTAAAATATATAAAAGTTATATCGTGTTTCCAAAATGGAAAAAATGACGCCTAATAGTAATATGAAATTTAATCTACATTTTAATTAAAATTTTGTTTTCTGATAATAGTTACTTCTAGGATTCGAATGGGAAACTCAACTTACTAGTTCCTTTTACATAATTTTGTGCACCTTTTTTTTATATTTTTTCATTGTTTCTATTTAAGTATTCTTGGCGTGAAGGTAGGCTAAACAGCTTATAAATTCCACACCTCGAGTGTCTTCATGCATTTCCTAGGAAGTAATTTACCCCATCATCATACACACCTTTGTATACAAATTCAGAAGGACCTGGACAATGACGCTTTCTGTCTCTCTGTTCTTTTTTTCTCACCGAGTAGCAGTGACTACACGAAGCATTCTAATTGCATCAGCTTCCCCTCACACTTTCTATACATGATTCAAGCATCTACAACTGCCATTTTTAGAATGCTTGTAAAAAGGGTCGTCAAACACACACACACACACATATTTTCTTGCCCCTACAGTTTGACCGATACTAGCTCAAAAGGATCGTCTCCCTCCCCTGTATTTTTACAAAGAAGCAACAGCATGTGGCTGAGCTATATCATTTGTTTCCTTTTCACTTGTACTCCATCTTCTGTTGCTCATATAGATTCCACTAGATCAAAATTTGAGTCTAAACGAAGAAACTGGTTGTGTTTCTCTTTACAATGCTAATAGAATTTGTAGTAATCGAGTCAAATGTTCCTCCGTCTTTTATTCCCTTCAAAGCTATCGAATCTATTACAAGAACATTTTGTAGTCTGTTCTCACGAATTTTTCTCCGGCCGTATGAAAGTTTCCATTTCCCCTTTCTATCAATAATCACGTGGAAATAAAGGTTGTCAATATAAACCTCGAATTTCGGAGAATTTGAAACACATAAAGGTAAATCAAATAATACTCATGTTTATAATGGCAATGCATTGTAGGCATCAGTTTCTTAGTATCACATACTAGTAGATTATATGGATTGCTTTGCGATGACGCAAGAACCCAGATTTTGTACACAGATTTTTTGAATCTCGATCATATACATCTTTTTGATGACTTGTGTATGGAATCATTTTTTCGTCGACTCACAAAAATTCAAAAAAATGCTCGAAACTATTGTAAATATAAAGTTTATTCGTATATCAATTGTATCATTAATATTTCTCTTCATAGAAGGAAAATGTGAATAAAAGGTTTACAGAGCAATCGTCCGATGGGCTACTGTAAGAATCTTCTTGAAGGAGAGAATCTTCATAACTTCTTTTCTGTTATTGTTTTTTATTTGCACAATGCTCAGTTTCTTCAATAATGAAAGCAATAATTTTCAAAAGAAAGCAACTTAAATAGCTCTTGATGAGCCTTTTGTGTTAATTCTAACAAATTCTAATAATTTTGTGTTAGAAATTTATCTTCTAACGCAGAAATTCTTTGCTTTGCTATTGGCAGTATATCTGAGCAGTGTGACTTGTCAAATTTTTTTTTAGTGATTCTTTCTTTTCTAACTGTTTTTCGAAACATTTCTCCCCTTTACTTGCACTTTTTTATTTTCTGTATCTGTATCAGATTCACTTGAGCTTTATTTAGTAGCCTGTCAACGTTTAATAGTTTTCTACGTCTGTATGAAAACTCTTTACAGTTTGATTTTCTGCAGGTTTCAAATTTATAGAGCTATCCACTTCATCCCGTTCATTACGGGATATATCATTGCATAAATTATTTTCATGGATATCTTCTTCATTGTAATAATGGCGTTAGAGAACAAAGTTATGATTTCGGGGCAGGGCAGGGCCTCTGAGGGAGTGCTTCGAATGCTATGCACCGGCACCCGCGATTGAGAGGTCCCTAACATGATCAAGAACTATAATAATGTGCTTTTGCACATGAAAAAAAACTTGGCTATATTCCTATTGTTGTCAGTATGACGGAAAATTCATTTTATCGTAAACATTGTTATAGTAGATCTAAGAATTTCGACAAACTTTCTCTCTCAAACTAATTCTTGATTATGCTAATGGTTAGTTTTTGTTCTTCGATTCGGGGAACTCCTGAGTATACCCACCTAAACTGATCTTTTTAGTCAAGCGTGTGTGCGAAATGCTTTAAAACATCTGCTATATTAATATTCGAAAAAGAAATTGCAAAAAAAAATTTAATTGTTTTTAAGTAATTAATGTGTTAGAAAAAAGAAATTAAGAATTAACGTATTAAAGAAACATACATTAGTAATATGTGCCCATACATTAGTAATATACATTAGTAATAATGTTTTTACTTTACCAAACATTTAGGGCTCTAAATAGTTTCTTGAACCCAGACCTCTTTTTACAGAAGTTCGATTCTGTTTCAGTGCCATCGAATACTTCATTTGAATTCAATTATAATAAATAATCCAATTTTTGTTCTATAGACAAACTGGTTTAGTCATTTTGTACTCAAAGCCGAAATACGCTAGGTGAAAAAAATAGATAAAATATCGCGAATATGTCCCGTTGTAAAGATATGTTTTCAAACTAACCTCGAGTAAGTCAGAGACCGGTACACGTATTTTGTGTTGCAGGTGCAGCGCGATTGTAAAATGAAAAAGAAAATTTGTTGAAACATGATTGTTTTCCAAAACTAACGAAGGCGCCAATGTTCTCAAAATGGGAACATGCTATTCTTTCTTCAAAAGTGGATGATATTTTATAAACTTTAACTTAGAAACAATGATATTTTATATGATAGACAGTTGCAATTAGAATTTAATTATAAATATAGCATTTATTATAATGCAATTTAGAAAAATTAAGTTGTACTAAATATGTGCAAACCAAAAAACTGAATTTGTTCAAAACAAAACCATAATTCGCGGGTTAATTTTTTTTTTTTTTTTTTTGAATTTTCCATAAAAAATATAAATTCTTCGACAAGCGTTAAAAAAATTAGGGAATTCGTCACATACATAGAAGATTTAAATAAATTGTTAGTTATAGTTATTTCTTTAAAAATTGGAAGTAGTTGTTTCCAAATTGGAAAAAAATGGCGCTTGATGGGTTAAATCTATTTCGTTTTGAATAAAATCTCATCAAATCATTTAAACTCAGTATTTATTTAGGAATGGAAAACATATTAGCAATTTGATAAGATATTTAACTTCAGAGTCAGTATTTAAATTATATTTTATACAAAAAACTAAACTCCAGCGAGTATAATAAGGCCTGCATTCATAAGCAAAATGATTGTCAAATTATTACAATTATATAACTATGGATAACAATATCAAATATTGACTATTTAGAGATATTTTGTATGACACCTGTCCTTGTCAAATGAGAAAGAATAATTTAAAATTCAACCACATTAAATCCAATTATTTATCAAATAATAATTTAACACCGATCAAGTAAGTATTAAATGTAAAAGATAACTATCCAAAATTTTATAAATTGCTAAAATTGTCCCAAACAATGCATGTTTTTAACGTGATTCAATTTTTTTTTTTTGTATTTCTTATACATTATCATTTCTATCTTATGATTTTACCACTCGAGAAACAAATTTTTACACGGCGTGGTTGTTTCATATATGATACCTCGGATAAAATGAAATAATTCTAATAAAAAGATAAATTCAAATAAATTAAATAGCGCATGTTACATTTGTTTTGGAACACTGTTTTGAAAAATATTGTATTGTTGTATCAAAAAGAGGAAATTTTAGTTGCACAGATGACAGATAAAAGTGATTCTAATAAAGCGAATATAGAAAGTGAAATATAGTTTGTTTCAGTAAAAGTGCACTGTAAGTAGTCTGAATAAAAGAAAAAAAAGGGTCAAAGAAATATATTTACATCAATAAATAGTAAAGAAAATACTCTTTACTTAAAATAAGGAAATAAAAATGATTTAAAAAATAAAATATTCATCAAATATTCTTCTCTACGAAAAGGCTTCTTTTAAAAAATTCTAAGAAATTCCTTTTTAAAACTCTTCTATCCTTAGCTTTTCTCTGTATGTTTCATATCAATTGATCTTTAAATTTATTCAGACTTCAGTACTGTGTTATTTGTATCATTTAGATTTTTTAAAAACATCTTAAGACGTGAAGGAAGTGGAACAAATTTTCAGTTTATCAGTCATTTTTAATTCAAAATTATTTAAACTGAGAATGACAAAAATCCCATGAAAATAAAAGGTACAAACATACAATTATTTTGCATATAGCTAATTGAATTTGTTATGGGCATATCAAGTAATTCTGAAACTTTTAACGAATTTTACGTATCAAAATCTGCAATTTTTAAATATTTTTCAGAACAGATAACGTTTTAAAATTAATTTTTATTTTTATTAAATATTTCTTTCTCTTTCAGAATATTAGGAAGGTGTTTGAATAAGAAACATGAGTTTTAATATGAATTTTAACAGGTACGATAACTATAACTGTCAGAATTTAAATGAAACTACTTACCTTATTAACACAAAATGTGTTTTGCATGATTAGATATTTCTGCCATGAAACAGAACCACCTATTATTTTTCCTACTTAACTTTTTACTTACTTAAAAATAAACTATTTTCTGGAAGATCGCATAAACAATAAAACTTGAGAAAAGATAAACAGAACATGTGAAAAAAATATGAGATTTTTTTTAACAAACTATCACACAGGTTCCTACATTCCCACAATATGTTTAACAAATAAGATTTACAAACATGTTTATGCGCTAATGAAACAGATACACTTTGTAGTAATCTTGACAAAGTTATTGAAGATAGATAGCAAAAAATGATAACATCAATTTAGAAAACGTCATTTTATTCAATATTGCCAATATTATTAGCAAGTCTCAGACGGATAAGGCTACATTGACAATGACCTTTGATTTTTCTAACTAGATAAAATGATAATAAAGTAAAATAGGAAATCATTTTCTGCTTGGTATGTTGTATATTAAAATAATATAGTAAATAAATATTTACTGATATTTTTAAATACTTCTATTAAGAAATAAATAAAATCGACTGCTTATTTGTAATTAATTTATCTTTTTCGCGGTTAGGAATGTATTCATCTAATCAGAATTACAGATAATTTTTGCTTAAGCATGTAAAAAATAGACATCAATATTTATTATAAAAATATGGATGTTATAAAGAACTTTTATCTCTTTCTCAACAGAAGTACATTCATATGTTACTTGTTTTTTTTAGATTTAAATTCTAAATGTTAAAGGATAGCAACAGATAAATCACATGTAAAAAAAGCATCAGTATTTGAGAAATAAATATAAATGCTATGGAAATTAGCATTTTCTTCTAAATTTTTGAACTTGAAATAAAAACACAAATGAATGCACAAGTTTCATTATTTTAGTAAGCCAATGATTTGTGTGTATTAAAATTAATTGACTAACTGAAAAATATCATATTTAGTAGAACAGCTTCTAATGAAATTATTAGCATTTAGAACAATTTTTTTTTCTTTAAATTTTGTTTTGAAGGTATCTTTAAGACATGTAACAGACAAGTTTGATCTACTCTAAATGAGGTAGAAATATAAACAAATGTAAATTATTTTGAATTCCGACAGCTTTTAATCAAAATAAATAAGTAGTTTCTAATATTTAGTGTCAGATTTTAGACAAACTTTCAGAAGGTGCAAAATGTAGTACACTATGTACATAATTAATGTAAAAAATGTGAAGTACATAAGTACAAAAGGAATTCCTTATGAGTAATTATTTCATTATATTTAAAACTTTTAAATATTCTTCCCTCGAATAATGAATTAATAAGGAATTAATCTAAAATGTTTTCTTGCTTTAAAAGAAATCGTAATAAATTAAGAAAAACGTGCGCAAAAATATTTCAGGAAAGTTTTCATAGAATAAACTATAATGGCTTAATATTTTGAAAAAATATGTAACAGATGACATAATTCATGAAAAATATATCTTAATTCAATGATATTTGATGAAAACAGTTAAAATTACAAATGAAACTAAAATATATTTCTGTTAAATAACTACCATGTAATAAAATTAATTTATCAAAATAATCTGCATTTTGAATTTATTTAAAATATTTTTATCGGAAATTAATAGCATGAACTAGTTTTTGAAAAATGCGAAGGAATTTAGTATATAAATTCTAGTAATAAAATTTCACTTACTCTTTCCGTTCACAATTTAAAATGTTCTCGATTACTGTTAAAAGTGCAAGTTAGGTTAAAATAAGAAGTCCTTTTTTAATAAATCACAGACGGCATACAAGCACATTCGACAAGTCTCCTTAGAATGATACTTTATGGCAATTTCCCCCTTGTTCGATTCTTTTTAAATGTTCGCATTTCAAATATATAGTTCTTCGACTTACAGATTTAAATGCAAGACAGTTTGACAATACCTAATTTTCGAGTTGATTAAAGCTTTTTCCGGAAAATTAAATTGAGTTTACATATATAAACTTTAGGAATCTTATGTAAATTTTCAAAAAAATTTACAAGAAAAAAAGCTTCGGAACAATAGAATAATCTCAAGGGTATCCATAATTATGCTTTGTGGACGCCATAATAACCTTTAACGACCTTTATTTTAAGTAAATTGACAATAATGAGAGTCGTGATTTGAATGAACGACATAATTTGAGCACGAGTCATTCGAATTTGAACATTTCCTGAGTAAAAATACAGTGAATATGCATTTAATGCAAAAACAATTTAAGGTACCAAATGTTTTTCACTCACAAATCGATTATAATACGAAAATTTATTTCAAAAATTATGTGACATTAACATTATTTTATTTAGTAAAATGTGTATTTGTATTCTTTACACAAATTTGATCAAATTTATAATCCATTCATAATATTTTGACTTATTATTTTATAACCAACTAATTTATATTTTCACGTGGAAAAAATGCAGCTTTGTTAGGTTTTTGCGGTATAATATTTTTATATGAATGAAATTATTACAGAAACGTCTGAAAACATTAGTGAACTATATACTACTTTTGTATCAATGTTCTTCCTGTTGTTTACATTATAATAAATAACGAAAAACTTTATATATTATAAAATTATTTATAATTACATTTCAGAGCTCATTTACACTTTTGTATATTTAACAAGATAGGAAGTCTTACAATTACCTTATAAACGCAGTTTTTAAAAATTCCTTTAATTAGCATGTGTGTTGCGTGTGTGGTATATATTTTTAAGTGAATATGTGTGAGATGAAGTGAAGAGAAATTTATTCACTTACTTTAAAGTAACCGTTGCTTAATCCAGAAGTAAATAGTGTGAATGTAATTGGTAATTCAAATGGAACAAAAGAAAGTATAGTGTTAGCAACCATTTTAATAATGTTGTTAAGTCTCTACATAAATAATTCATGATAGAAGTCATATTGAGTAATTCTTGTATATAATGCATACGATACTTAATGAAAATAAATTATTAAAAATGTTACATTGATTTTTAATTTTTTCCTTCGGAAATGCCAATGTAGAGATTGCTCTTTAGGAATATATTAAATTCAGTTCATTGTTGAATCCTTTAATTAATGTGATGCAGTGTAGAAGTATGTGTAATTTTTCAGTTCCTTTTAGTAAACAGCATCAACAAACGTATTAAGTAGAATATAGGATAATTGGCTTCCATAATAAAAAGTCGATTATAACTGAGTACGTGTTTTTGAAAGTAATTTTTTTGAACAATTTATGCCTAATTTAAGGAATGTTTTTTATTAACTAAAAATACTTGCTGTAAGAAAATAACAGAGGTCTTCGCAATAAACATACATTACAGCTAATTTCAATTTAACATACATGACAAATTCAAACGTTACATACTTCACAGATAATCATAAATATGTGAGCAAATATTATACTTATATTTTATTCCTTATTCATCTAATATATTCATCATAGTTATGGTCTTATTTTCATTGTACCAAATGTATGAAACATATTCATTATGTAAGGCATTCATAAGCATTTTAATAATCTATACATAGTTAATATATTTTTTGCTATATTTTTGACGGGCATGGAAGCTGAATTACTAAGAGTGTGGCTTAGGGGTAAGCGAAATTACGTTTTCAATTGTGCTAATACTTATATGTTACCGAGGGGCACAGTAGCCAAGTTGTAAGGGGCGCGAACTTTGTACTTTGTACTTTTCCTGGTATAAATCTATGACTCATATTTTTTCCGAAAAATAAAAGTTCTTTTGAACTATGCAAATATCTTATTCTTACTTAAATAAATTATTTTTAGCAAGTGCCTGTTTTGCTTGAAGAAAATCTTGCTATTTTTGTGGGGATAAATTTTGATATTTCAGACATTCCAGGATGTATGAGACCTACTTACTTGTTCTTTGGCTAATATTTTCCCCTTGTATCTTTGCATTTTTGTTATTTCTCTGCTTATGTTGGGATTAAGTTTTTTGACTATTTCTTTATAGATATTTATCAAAAATTAACCCATGTAATATCAAAGAAGTTTTGAAACAGCTGGAAAATAATGATATTTCAGAGGATGAGACTAACGAAAATGAAGATGACATCGATTATTTTCCACTGATCCTGACTTAGATGCAGATCCGCCTTCAGTATATGAATCTTCTGGTATTCAACTTTTAGAAACCATTGAACAAAACTCAGTTCCTTTGGTGAATAATTACACCTGCAATCTTCGAAATATGGTATAGTAAAAAATATGGATATTGTCCAAAAGACTTTCAAGTGTGATAGAAACACTAAGTATCCGCATGAAATTTTTGGTTTGGAAACGCTTTTCAGTTTTTTTTCTACTTCTTCGATGAAGAAATGTTAAAATTTCTTGTGGACGAGTCAAGCAAATATATTTTTTCAAAAGAGCCACAACTTTACAGAACCTGTTTCTGTCCTGTTATCATGTCCTCAGGTCATAAAAGAATACAATGCCCACGTGGGAGGTTTTGATCTGATGGACAGCTTCCAAGGACGATATCATAACCACTGAAAATTGAGAAAGTGGATAACTAGGTTGTTCTACCTCCTGGATATGACTCTGATAACTACAATAGTACTGTATAAAAAAATATTGTAATGAAAGAAAAATCTCAGAAGCACATTATGAAGTTAGCTGTCTTCAGAACAGAGCTTGATGAACCGGTATGTAAGTCTATCAGAAAGTAAAAGGGAAGTGCCAAATAAAACAATAGTCGACGATTACAGATCCTAAAACCCTCCAAATGACTACATTCAGGTGTACAAGTTCTACCCTCAACTGACGTACTTTACGATCGTGTTGGATATGAAAAAGTATTAATGGATTCGAAAAATAAATGTAAATATACCAATTGTAGAAAACTTACCTCTTGGATTTACAAGAAATGTAAGAGATGTTTCGCACTATGCCTAAATACATTAACTGTTAGTGCGACATATTTATGACTTTGAAGCCTAAAGTATCAAAATTGATACTTTCTTTATTTCGAAATAAATATATAAAATATGTTATGTGATTTTTTTTTATTATTTTCCTATTCCCTGGCTACTATAACGAACACAGTATTTTTTTAAAAAAATTAATTTTGAAAATCAGGCTTCTAAAGGTTACATTCTGCTTTAAAATAAACAACAGTAAGGTTGCTTACAGATATATTAATAACAATTCAGTGACACTCTGCGATTAGAAAATTTTTAGAGACTGTTATACTTAATATTATATGGGCCTAGTAGTTATTCTCCTTCATAGTCAAAATAACTAAAATTCCTTTCAGAATAGTAGTGATTTTAAACAAAGAGCGAAATTTTATTTTTACTATGGCTTCGCAGAATTTCTAATGAAGGTGATATAAGCCACAAAAATGATCTAATTTAAACTGAATTTCTAAATAAACGTTTAACTCGAGAGTTATTAATGTCTTACAGAAACAAAAAATTAGGAAAATAACTCCACTAAGCAGACTCACCATTATATGGAATGAAAGATAAATGTTGGTTATTTTGATCCAAGGTAACTATAATTTTTAAGAATTTTACAAATACCTTTGCTAGAGAAAAAGAGAATATGTTAAACCTTAAGGAAAACGGAATTATAAAGAACATTATAAAAGAATTCAGTCCATAAATTTCTGCAAAGTAATATAATATAAACAATAAAAGAAATGATTCTGAGAAATAAATAATTTAAAATGTTTGGTACGTTTTTTTCCTAACCATTAAAAAGGGATGCTTGATTTGAAAAAAAAAATATTTTAATTATTTTGAGACTGATGCGGAAACGTTCAAATGGGAATCTAAAAATGTCTCTATCATATTATAGTTTGATTCTATTTTCGAAGACTTTTATTTATTTAGAAGTGAAATAAAATTCCTCCAACCAATATTTTTAAACATATTTTTTCTTATGTGTTTTATTTAAATCCATCGGTAGTAGTAACAGAAATTGGAATTTAAAAATAAAACATGATATGTATATATATATATATATATATATATATATATATATATAAGTTGCAGAAAGTCATTGTACATTTTGTCATCATTTCTCTCAGCAAACAGTTTACCCTTTTTATGAAAGGGAAAAAAAAGGAACTTATTCATTTTCAAAGAAAATTATGTTTCTCTGAAATCTGTAATATATATAAAACAATAACATAAAACACTACATTTTATGTATGTGAATCTTCGTTTAATTAAAGGATAATCAGTCAATTTTATCTAAAGGAAAGTCAAATGCATAGAAAATAATGTATTTTATGCAAATTAATCTTAAACAGCTCATGAAAAATGCCTTACTTGATTAGTAGTATAATGACGCAATTTAAAAAGGTAATCAGATGTTTATGGAGACAGTAAACAATTTTTCTTCATTTCAATGGGGAAAATTGCTTCTTTTGCTCCCGAAAATAATTTTGCGTGTCTCAAGGAGAAAGTTATATTTAAATGAATGTTTGGAAGCATTTTCTATAGGAAAATCTACATTAAAAGCTAAAAGTTCATTCATAACAACTTTACTTTTATTTGCCTCATCTAAGTAAAGAATCAATTTGAACTAAAATTGAAAGTTTAGATAAAACTGCATGATCTGTCAGATTCAAAGCTATATATTTTTCTGCTAACTGTTTCTTTTGCTGATTAAACTGAGAAATGAAAAAATAAAAATGAGGGAGCATGATGCACATAACTGAAAATATCTCTTTAATTTTTCTATATTTATTTCGTAAATTACAAATTTTCTTCTATTATTGATCTTCGACACCACGATAAGTGTATATGCAATCATTTCTTTTATTCTAATTTTGATAAACATTCATTCAAATGGTCTTCCTACCTTAACATTTAGACTAATCAAGTGTTAAACTGGTATTTTTTGATAATTATAATTGATGGATATACGCTCAGGAACATTGAAAATAGTTCACTTAGATGAGAGCTTCAGATTGAAATTAAAATTTAATACCCATAATGATATAAATGAGAGATCCATTTGGTGATGGGAATTCAAGAGAAAATGCAGAGCAACTACAATAGCACATAGCACCGCTTCCTGCTACAATATAGCAATATATGCCGCAACACTGTTCGGCATTGAGTTGGTTATACGTCGGACGTCGTTCTGAAACAGATGGGTCACAAATTTTGAACAGCCTCCTCCAAATCATGTACAGAAGAAACACGGAGGTATATGGCGTTTCAGTTGATACAACAAATGCACTTCAGGGGACGAGTCCTGGGAGAGAATCAGCTCTAGAAGAGTCTGAACATTACGTAAAAAGTATTGAGCTATTTGAGATGTATGTGAACGAACATTATGTTGCTGACAAATTACCCCTGGAAAACCGTTTAGGAAAGATTCCACTTGAAATCAAAGACTGTTATAAAATAATGCTTGCCTGTTAAGGTTCCACTCACCACAATTATAGGGGATTGGCTATAATAGCTATAGATCCCTTTACCATTACGTTTGCTGTGGGGGCATTGTGTTGCGCAAAACATTAGGTGGAATTGTACCATTCACTAAGGTACCTCCACACCCTTTTGCGACTATCATTCCCTCCCCCCCCCCCAAAAAAAAAACGAATTTGGGATTCATTACTTAACATCACATTTCCCCAATCTGTGTAATAACACTGCTCTCTGACTAGGCACCACCGAAGACAGTCACCACTGTTTGGGTGTTAAAGGCCATGTGTGAAATTAGCACTTGGATTACACATTCGTTTGTGCAAGGCTTTTGGAAACGGCTTAGGGAACAACTGGCAGCCCTATATCTGATTGTAACGTGGAATGAGTCACTATGTGATACACTAGTATTTGCTAGCATAATCATCTCACATCGTCGCTCCACACCCGGTTCTTCATATGCGAATACTGTCTCTTATCCACTGCTCCCCCAATGTTCTGATAGCACACTCCGAAGGATTGACCTGGTAAACAACCAACCATTGGTTTTCTTGTGATGATCAGGCCCCTTTCAAACTCACTTAAATGTACGAAATGTCTTCTCACACGTACATCTAGCATTCTTCGCTTACCTAAGTCGTCCTATAGCCAGAATATGATCGTTACGCTTATGAATCTCCCACTACGAACTGGTTTATATAGGACCTTCTTCCTGATTGCCGCGCCAATGGAGTGTATGCGGTTTGGCACTAAACTTAAATCATTTTCATATCAGACATTACTTTTAAACTACTATGAAAAGTTTCGAGATTGTGGCTCGCTTCCTTCGTGATACGATATTTTAAATGATCCTTAGAGTATTTCAAAGAGGTTAAAGGATTATAGAAAAATGATGATACAAAATATTAGATGGAGTGTTTCATGGGCTCGAGAGTTTCCAATACACATTTATTTATATATATATATATATATATATATATATATATATATATATATATATATATATATATATATATATATATATGAGCCAGTACACATTTACTTTTTAAATAAAGTTATTGGGGCAGTTTCTTCTACGATAGGCCATGAACGCTTAAGGAGAAAGACATATCAGTACAGTTTCTTAAAAAGAATTCTATTTCAAATCGAATCTTTACAGTAATGCGTTATACATTGAGGAAAACGAACATTTACTTAATCCCTTTCAGAGAAAATATTTGGATTGTTATAATATGTATTGGAGCGAAATTCTCTTCGGATTAGCCTAAAATTTACCAATATTTTAATTCAGTAAATGTATTATCATGTATTAGAGAGACTGTGAAAGATACTGTTACAGAGTTGAACGGTTTACAAACGCAGAAGAGTTTACGGAACGCAGCAGAGTAGAGTTTAGGGAACAAATGCAGAAGAGTTTATTGAACAATTTACAAATGCAGTATACAAATGGAGAAGTTCATGCAATAAGCAAACAGGCACATTAGGAATAAATCGAGATATTATTCTAAGACGCTCTAATATTTGCAACATACGTGCTTTTAACAAGAAGCATATTACACATATATAAATTTTGATAGCTCCGATTCCAGGGCTCATACAATTGCAGCAATTCAAGATTCGTAATTAAAATCGCATGAATCATTTATATACAATAAACGCGTATATAATCTCTTCATAGTAACTCTATACACTTTCAGATCTGTCACTGAGCATCCACTGTTGTCACCAAATTTGACAACTTGGTAATTCGCATTTGGTGCAAAGGTCACTCCTACTATTCAATATATTACTGCTGTATTTTCTTCTCAATTGTAAGAGACTGTAACCTTTTGACTTGGAAAAGATTCAAACCCAAACTATGTATAACAATATGACCAATCTGTGGCTATCGAAGAACTGATAGGTTAACTTGGAAAGCTAGGTTTTGTTAAACAATCCCAATAAAACCACATTTCCAGTGGTGTTATGAAATAATATATTGAAAAAAGTAAACATATAGTATATTTTGAAACAAATTGCACTCCTGTATGTGGTAAACGCATATAAGATAATCACATCAAACGCACGGAAAATATGGGTTTTTTTTGCCTTAGTTAATATTAGCTAAATGATATTTTATATATATCTTTGAGAGTTTTTTTCACAAATTTCTAAAGAGTTTTATCTATTCACTGACTTGAAAAACCGAAATCATTATAAATACAGTACATTATAACACAGTTCAAATTTTTTATTTCTGCTTCTCCTATACCTGAAATAGTGGATTTTATAAATTTGCATATTAAAATACATGTGAAATTCCACAGAATTTTGTAGATCTTTTTTAATTCAGTGAAATTATTTTGAAACGCAATTCTTTTTTGAAAAAATTAATGTACCAATAAAAAATAATGTAATAGTAATAGTCAACATTGCGGAAAATATTATTTATTATTACTTTTACTGCTTTAACTTTTTTTTGTATGAATTACGTTTAAAAAAATTAACTAATCAAAAAATTATAAATTTAATAGAAGTATAAATCAAATTTCAGAAAGAAGCTCAGAAATTCAGAGATTAAACAATGTTAATAAACCCCATAAAAATTAATCTTCATTGTTAAAACGTTTATAAACTTAATGATAATAAGAAAATTTAAAAAAAATAAAAATTCAACAAAAATAAGTAGTTGATTGATGAAGAACAACGTAACATCAAGAAATCTCCCGATTATTGTAATCAATACGAATAGTACTTAAGTATCCATTCGGAAATTTTAATATCCACGAAAAAGTGCAGTGGACTGAATATCCGCGGTACTCTCTAAAAATGAATGCTATCATATATTGCATCTAACTGACTGGAGTTTTTACAGAAAATAACACAATTATCTAAAATTAACTTTGTTAAACATGGTGCTCAGTGCTTTATTGTAATTGGTGATGCATATAATTTGGGAAGTCGAAGAAATGAATCTGATTGTGATCTTTCGTGTTACAAGAACTCGTGATTATAGATAATTTGAAGTCAAAGTCATCCTGATGGTTTCACGTGGAAATGTAATTGTACATATACTCACGTTTTTAGGGGGAAAAAAGACTTTTTTATAGAAAACTCTTAGTAGTTTTCTTTATAAATTTAAAGAAAAAATTACCTTTTAAAAATATTTATATTGTATTTTGAGATTAAAAAATAATTAAAATAAATTGTTTCGTTAACGTTTTGGTAGAGATTATATTTAGAGAAATACATTTTGATATATTATCTTATTATTATAATGATTACTATAAGTAAATTGATCCTAAGTACATTCTGATTAAATGATAACTATAATAAATTTCAATGCATTTTTTCTTTAAATTCTTAATGATTACATTCAGGAAATTACATTTTATTATTATATTATTGTAATGAGAGCTATAAGTACATTGATCTTATAGTGATATTTCTTAAAATAAAATTTACATCAGGCTGTTTAACTTTGGATTAAATTTTCTCAGTTATGTCTTTTAATGCTTTTTTTTTACACATTTGATACTCGTATAACAATTTAAATTTAATTAACAAATAAAACATTTTAAACAATATTATTTCAGCAATATTTATCTTTCTTAAACACCTTTACTTTTAATAAGATATTAGCTTATACAATTATTTATTGGAGGTATTAATTATATATTTTATGATATGTATTAGCTTTAATTCTCAGAATTATTTTGGTTATTTTTAAAATTTTGTCTTGGTTCACTACATTTTTCTTTATTTTAATGATATTATTTGATATCCTTTGTTTGAAATTGCACTGTAAAGTAAATTTAATTTTTTTGAAGGAGAAGTTTAAATAATTAAGTGACAAACAGTTGAAACACAAAAAGATATTTCATGTACTTCTTGTGACATATAACATTGCAGTGTATATATATATATATATATATATATATATATATATATATATATATATTTCATACTCATAATATATTTAAATCAAAACCCGAATGAAAACGATTTATTCACTGCCGGAATTACTTAAGCGTTAAGCAACTTACGCAAAATTAATTCACATGAAAAGGTCTAACCATAGTTTAATTATAGCTTGAAATTCCCATATTTCTTCCAAATCTCAGTCAGTCAGTTGGAAATAGATTGAATGTGCTAATTACAAGCAATAAAAATTATGATGAATAATGTATAATTGAGTGTGCTAAATTGAGTGTGTGTGTAATTATTATAGGTGCATTATTATAGGTGTAATTATTATAGGTGTAATTATTATAGGTGCATTTAGTTAATGCTAAATTGAGTGTGTGTGTAAACAACTATAAGAGAAAATATATATTTAAGAAACAAATCTCTGAGGAGAATTCGTAGAAAATGCCGGTGTAATTTGCAGAATAATTTTAATTGATATACAAAATATCTTTAAGAGTGTGCATTTTAATATATTCGTTTGCAATGTTAGTGAGAATTTTAAATGTTATTGTCTTTTTAATAGATTTATAAATTTTAAATGTATTACTATTAAAGATACTTTAGCATTCAAAAATTAAGGCTAATTGAATACATTTATATGAGCTATAAGTGGTTTGTTGCAGATTTCATATACGAAATTTTGTTAATGAAAAATTCATGCCCTGACTCCATTTTGAGCAACAAAATAAAGCAAAATTCTACTTATTAATACAGGGTACGGTAAAAAAAAACCCAGACAAATCGTTTTTTTTATATAACCTTATCAAAAATAGATATATAACAAATAACAATAAGAGCAGACTTTTAGTAATAAATAAATTTAATTGGTTTCAAAGTGGCTGCCTTTTGAAGGGATGCAGAGGCGCAAACGTTTATTGAAATTTTCAACAATGGACAGTAAGTCTTCTACCTGTAATCTATCTCATTGCCGCAGAAACGAATGCTTTAGAGATTCCAAACTTTTGTGTGATTTAGTGCAGGCCTACGACTCTAAAATGGACCATACACTGTAATCAGTGAGTTAAAATCTAGCGAGTAGTGAGGCCATTCTACAGATATTGTCATGTCCGGAAAATATGCCTTGCACCACTCTTGGGTCTTTTTGGCCTTGTGAGCTGGTGTAGAATCTTGTTAGAACATCCATTTAAATTGCCGAAGTACCTTTTGGCCCACGGAAGTACAACAGCTTCTACAGTCTTTCACTGGTACACTTTTTAATTTACTTTAACTGCCTCATCCACAAAAAACAGAAGTATTTTACCTTTTGCGCAATTTCCGCCCCGGACCATGACCGACTTTTGATATTGGCGTTGTTCCTAAATTGCCGAGGCACTTGGAGTATTTACAGACCAGATCCTATCATTCTAAGAGTTATGAACTTGTTGGATGGTAAAGAGCTTCTCATCAGCCAAAAAAAAATCTCCCTCAAAAGTTTTTGGAATCTTTGGAGCCGCACGAGATTAATTTCTTCAATGAGAAGCTGAATATTATGGAACATGTAAGGCTTTAGTCCAAACTCTATTTTTTGCCATTCGCCGCACCGATTGGTCACTTATTTTCGTGTCATAATTGAATATTTTAATGAAAATCCTCACATTTCTTTGAAACTGATTTTTGATGGCCATACGATTCTTGAAAATGTTAACCGTACGTTTCATCCACTTCTTGAATGTCGAACATCATTGCCAAACTCTTTGAAACGGTAGATTACATCAAGCATATTAATCAAACGAATGATTTCGAGCTGTCCTTTCCTTACATAAACAACTCTAAAATAGCAGATATTTTGATCGAATTTGTAAAAACGCGAAAAAACGATACGTTAACTAAGAGATGCGTTATGAAATACTTTATAATTAAAGTGGTATAAAAAGAAATAAACACAAATTAAAAATAAATTAGTTAACTTCGATTTTATGATGTACTAACTTTGTCTTTTTTTTTTGCCACACCCTGTACTATCATATCAAACATAAAATGGAATTAAAACAGTTATGAATGAATGTGTGTATATATATATATATATAATGTCCAATTATTCATAACGATGAGCACTTCAGTTTATTCGTAGCTATTTATTCTTATATACAGTGATTAATATGTACAGACAAATATAGTTAATTGAGAAAAGTATAAGTAATGTTCACAATACAAGTATACGAAGACATTCATTTCAGTCAGGAAGTGGTGCCCATGCATTTATTTGGTAAGGGTTTATAGACGCGATATCACAGACACTCTGTGTGTTTATTCCAGTTCCGCAATGGCGTCCTCCCGCTAATCTGGCCATTTCCCCTTGGCATACCAGCTGTGATAGTGACGTGTTCAGTATTTTCTTCAGCACAAAGTCGGTAAATTCTTTCGATGTAAAAGATAGATTATCTTTACTGGGTTTCCAAATTTGCTTTGTTGAAGTTTTAATTTTTCTATAGCTCATTGTGTAGTTGTCGATTTCACGGGGTAAAATCATACAAATTTCTTAAATGCATCCACTATAGTAAAAGTCTTGTTTGTGGACCGAAAAAGGTTCTTTAAAATCGATAGGAAGAGTACTCAAAGGCACATCTTCCTTTGGTATAGGGTGCAAAAATCCTTCAGATTTTCCACGTTTTCTATTTATCGGGGTGCATTCAACACAATTGTTAATTACTCGCTCGAAGCACTTTTTAATGTTCGGAAAATAAAAATCTCGCCTTACAATATCCTCAGTTTTCTTAGCAGCAAAATTTCCCTGAGTATGTGCGCCTCTAACTACCTGTACTTGCATTGATTCAGGTACTACCAACAAATCTTTACCGTTTTCGATTTTATATAGAACACCATTTCTACCGATGAATTAACTGTTTTCCCTTTGTCGAAATAGAAGTAGTAAAGATTTAATGGAATCGTCAGATTTAATATAATCATAATAGTATAATTGTAACACTGGATTCTGAGACAGACATTTTTTTAGTTATTTGAGTGCTTGTTTCTGTACTTGACCAAACTAAACGGAGTTGAATCACGTAGGATGTCACTTAGTGGCTTCGTTATCAATGAGAATTGAGGAATGTACTTCCTGAAAAACCCGCATAAACCCAAAAAACTTTGAATTTGTTTTACAATTCTTAGTTCGGAGAAATTTTTCACAGTCGCAGTTTTAGTGATGGATAGTACCATTTTCAACCGCATGTTCTAAGAATTCTATTCTTCTTTTGAGTAACTTGTATTTTTTAAAGTTTAATTCAAGACCATGCTTCGATGTTGTTTCAAACACAAGTTTCAAACGTTCGTCAGCCAATGGAATCACAATGTCATCTAAATATATGGAAATTATCCCTTCGTTAATCAGATCTCGAAATACATGAAAAACATATCGCTGAAAAACTGCAGGGGAATTCGTTAGATATAATGGCACTTTTAGGAATTCGTAAATATTATTTATTAAAAACGTTATGTACTTTATGCTGTCTGGATGCATACTCACGTGGAAAAAATCCATTTTTTTAAATCGATTGTTGAAAAACCTTTACTTGTACTTAGAGTCTCTAGAACCGTTTTCAAACCTGGAATAAGGAATCTATCTCGAATCCTTTTCTTTTATTTAATCTGCGGTAATCTTCGAACAATCGAAATGAATTGTTTTTCTCCTTAACTAACACGATTTGTGAGGAATTTTCAGAAGTACTTAGTTGAATTATCCCTTCCCTAAACCAATCTTTTTTTTTTTTTTTTGTTCATCGACTTTTAATTATTCTGAAAGGGCTAATCGCGGTGAATGAGCAAGGGATATTCCATTAGTTAAAATAATTTTCATTTGCAAATCAACAGTTTCTACTTTATTTGGATGATAATTACTTATTAGCGAATTTATATTCGAACGTAATTTATTGTCTGTAATGTGTGATAAATCATACAAACAGTCCTTCGTTTCTAACGACTCTCGAATTTGTCATAGAAAAGAATCAAACCCATCCGTTTTGTTTTTATTTGAATATTTTACACACTTTTCTGCCTCAAACGAACACTGATCATTATCCTTGATATTGTTTAGACGGCTCGTATTTTCATTTATGCTCTTTGAAACCACCAAAAGCAAGAATGAAATGTAGGTGGTATTGAACCATCCACGTGGAAACGATTACTCAATGAAGCTTTTCTCCTCCTTATATTCGATGGCCTTGGCAAAGAGAAATTAAAATATCAACGTCAGTCTTTTCTCTTTCGCCGAAACACAAAATAAATGTCAGTACACTAATCGAACTTTAATTTGGGAAGAAAGACTTTTTCCAAACAATACACTGAGCACAGCTATCTTCCAAAACTCTTCATTTTTTATGATCTACTAAAACGTTAACATATGTTGATTTATTTTGTGGGATATCAATTAAAGCATTAGTTACAGATCCTAACACTAAATTCTTATCATCATCATTTTCATTTACTATCATTTTAATATAGTCACTGGATTGGTTAATTATAGGAGTATTTTTAATTCTTCGAGGACAATTTTTGGCAAAATGATATTTGTTACATATGAAACATTTAATATCGTAATTGCCGGATAAACATTTTTCATGGCTAATTATTGAAGGTTATACCGTTACTCTTCTTTACTTTGGCTATATGAACGCCTGTTTTCGAATCCTATCGGTAATTTAGAATTATAAGAAATCTCGCTGAGTGATTTGTATTCAGACGCAAAATACAGATCACATTATCGACCCTTATCAAGGGGTCTTAGCCATTTTTCACCTGCTCTTACATAAATATGTGCACAGGTTTCACGATCCACGGAATGAAAGAGTTTATCTGTCACAATCAAGTCGCATACTGATTTAAACTCTGAAACTTCTCTTAATTTACAATAATATTTCCACATAGCCGAAAGTCTGGATGAAAACTGAACATACTACTCATTCGGAGATCTTTGTTCCGAACGATTTGATTTAAGACATTCTTGTGGCATTAGCTGCTATTGTTTTAAAACCGTATGGTTTAATTCATTGTAATCTCTCATTTCATCACCACTTATATAGATTAGAACATTGTTGGTCCTATTTCCTAAAATATTAAGTAGAATTTCCAATTTTATTTCTTCAGGAGCATTTTTATGTATGAATGGTTTTTCTAGACAATTAAAGAAAAGGTGAAACTTTTCTGCTCTGGATGGAACGGGTGTCGTTAATATTTCCACAGATTTAATTAGATTCTCTAAACTTGGAGATGATGACTCGACATGAGCCCTGGCCGATTCATGTATAAAAGAGTCATTTGGACTTGATTGTTTTAATTTCTCAAGTTCGATTTCTTTTTCTAACCTCAATAATTTTAATTTTTGCCGATCAGATTCATTATTAATAGCGAGATTTTCTCTCATCAGTCAATGATTTAATTATTTTTTTTACGAATTCTGGATCCTACTTAAAGCAGTCTTTATTTTTTATAATATTTTCTTAAATCAACAATTTTTATATTTGATGGCAGTTCTTTGTACAACGAGAAGATCCTGTTTTCTTGTTGACGCATACATTTTAGAAATTATAAATACATATTTCGCCACTTGATCGGTTGTTGCTGATGGAAACAATTCTTCCTTCAAATTAATGGTAACATGAAATCTCGAAACAGTTCCTTGTTATCACTTGAGACGTTCCACTGCCGAAATTTTGAGCAAGTTCCTTTTTCATTTCTTTTTTTAAAAATCAATTAAAAATATTTTATCCTCACACACACAAAAACGGTCTGTACTAATCACTGTATAATCCCGGCCGAACCCCCACTTGTAATGTCTGGGTATTCATAATGATTAGCACTTTGGTTTACTCGAAGCTATTTAGTCTTATATACAGTGATTAATATGTACAGACATTTTAATATTGTTAATAGAGGAAAGCATAAGAAGTGTTCGCAATACAGGTATACGAAGACAGTCCTTTCAGTCAGGAGGTCGTGCCCCATACATTTATTCGGTAACACGGAAAGTCTGTGACATCGCGTCTATAAGAATATAGACGCGATGTCACAGACTTTCCGTGTGTTTACTCAATTTTCGTAATGGCGTCCTCCCATGCAAAGCATTTCCTCCCGCCTAGTGGAATGTTGCTCTGCCAGTAGCAGCGCTCTCTGGTGGTGAGGTGTTCAATGGCCGCGTTCTGGACGATAAGTCAAGTTTCGTCTCCTCCCCCACATTATATATATATATATATATATATATATATATATATATATATATATATATATATATCAATTATACCATTTCTACAAATGATAATCTATAGTACATACATAAACTTTATAGGCATCATATTGATTAATTTTTGCATATTTAGCTCATAATATCCAAACAAATGTTTTATTAAAATAATTAACTAAATTAAAATAGATATTACTCAGTGTATGTGGGTTTAGTCCTAGTAATTCTCTAGCACTACGCAAGGAGTGTTAACGACAGACATAATTTTAATCACGTAACAAGGATGACACTAAAGGTGATAAAACATATTTGGAGCTTCTGCATTGTACTTCTAGAAGACTTCGAGTTTCAGTGCCACATATTACATAAAAATCCTATTATTTATCATTACAAATCATTTAAACAATCAGATCTTTGAACCCGATGTAACACTGTTAACAAAAAAAACCCATCAAAATTTCGACCGTTACCTTCAAACTACTTCGATATTTTATATATAATATTTGAGTTTCGCTCAAGGATTACAATATACTCTGTTAAAACTATTCACGAAAAAAAACTAATCTGTGAACAACCATTTTTTGCACATATTTGATATCTCATTACATTGGTATTGCCATTCACAATTTTCCTTAGGAAGATTTTGAGGACAAAATATTTCTGAATAAATGAATATTCTGAAAATATGATTAGATAATATTTCGCAAATCCCGGGTTGATGTTTCTATAAAGGCTTCACTTTTTGATTTCCAAAACAATGCGATTTATTTTACTTTAATTTTTAAAACAAATGTTCGTACGCCTAGAATAAAAATATAAATATCAAAATTTAATACTTACAAATCATTTTCCGAAATTGGATTAAAAATGTTTCTTCAATCGCATTTTATGCGCAGGTTTTGAATGTAAATGTTTAAGATAATATGTAATATAAAATTATAGAATATTCTATAACTGGGTTCTATCACGCATTTGCCTTTAACAAACTAGTTCAATAATGCTGTTTTAATTGGAAATCTCTCCCTAGAAAAGAAACGTTACTCATATAAATTATAATAGAATTAATTAAGCAAAATGGTTAAGATTGAGAAATTGCATTTATAAGCAACTATTAATTTAATAAGATGATTGTTGGTGGAAGTAAGAGTAGGTGGAATAGGTATCAACAAAAAAAAACATATATATATATAATCTATCTATGGTGACAAAGGTAAAAATATACAGAGACAAATGATCGAAGATGGAGAGGATCCGCTTAGGGTCAGTGAGGTCAAATGTCATTGCAAGTCCGACCTGGGATTCAAGTCGAATTTATCTGCAACAATTAAGTAAAACTTTTATAACATTAATCTTCTGGCTCAGATACCTATAGGGACTATAAACACAGATATATTTCCCTAGATATTGAACTAAAAATATATAAGAGTTTAAAATCCGAATAAAATGGGTTCGTTGCTATAATTTCGCAACTCTATTTATTGACTATTGATTTGTGACAGCTCTAAATGTTGATTAATAATGGTACATCCAATAAATCCATCAAAGTTTGGGGAGTTTAAAATTATTTTTCTAAAAAATCAACATGTATTATAAATTCTAATTTTTTCTACAAAAATCAATAATAAGAATATACAGGATAAAAATAGACTATTCTGGTTTTACATCAAAATTAATTACTAAACTAAATACACTTATTGTCATAAGAATTTGCGCAGCAAGGAATAGTTATCAGAATAAAACGAAATTTTACATACGTAAGTACAACGCTGTTATAAGTAAGTGATTACAAAATCATAACAAAATGATCATTAATTCTAGGAAAAATTACAAATGAATGGAGGTTTTAGTATCCTGTTGGGACACCTCTAGCATGAATGCATGATGTGATTCTGTTGGTCTTTGAGACATCCAAGTCCAGTATTATTTCCAGCGATATCTTGCTCCACAGTTACTGTAAACGAGCATTTAATTCGACTAACTCCTAGGCGTCCAAATTATCATTATAAATGATGCCAGATATGTTCAATCAGTGACAAATCTGGGGATCGAGCAGGCCAGGGATGGATGGAATGGAACCGGAGACAGTCCTGTGAAAACAGTGTTGAGTGTGGGCGAAGATTGTTCGGTTGAGAAGTGGCTCCAGGGAGCCCTACCATCAGTGGCAGCACATATGGCTGAAGAATGCCCGAATGTACCTCTGGGCTATCATGGTCCCATAGACCAATATTAATGACTACCATATGTCGCATGCAATGGCCCCACATACCTTCGCTTTACAGCGAAGACAGGATTGAGACATTCAATGAGGGGCCTCCACACATGTACATGTATGACATCACTACCCAAATTGAATTTGGATTCATCGCTAAAGACAACCTGATTCCATTCGGTTGCAGTCCAATCCCATAGAGCGAGACACCGCTCCAAACGGATGCGACGTTGAATAGATGCCAGTGGAACTACAAGTAATGGGCACCGCGATAGCAACTGTCCTTCAGCCAGGCCCCTTGCGATGGTACGGACTGATTCAGTAGCCTGTTGTGAAAGATTTGCCATTGTACCGATACTAGACAATGAGACAGTTGACGACGCTATGCGTGCATGCCATATGATGTAACGATCTTCTCCTCGATTGGTCTGTTGAGAGCGTTCTGAGCCTGGTCGCCGTGTAACGGACCTCTCTCTTATCCACTGGTCCCAAATCCTCCTCACTGTAATGTCAGAACATCTTAGGAGGTGAGCTATTCTCTCAGCTGACCACCCGGTTTCCATCATCCCTATGATTCTTCCCCTCTCGGACTCTGACAGCTCCTCATATTGTCTCCGATGGTGGCGTAACGGCATATCTAGTTAAAAAAAGGGTCCCTCCGCAACAGATTAAATTTATGCAAACAAGCTCTACTTACATGTTTTATAATCCAAGGAGAATGAAGTTGAATGCCCTCTGGTGGCATTACGCAATGCGCAATCATGCTGCATTTCTGATCATTTATATATTTGCATCAAATGTACATTCAAGCCAAGTTTCGTAACAATTCCACTTTCTTCATGGTGCACAAATTTGTAAGGGAAAGGTAATATTAAAAAAAAAGCGCAAACTATAAATTTAATAATTTATCAATTGCTCTTATTTTAATAATTAATTTAATAACTGATTTTATATAAAATCAGAATCGTCTGTTTCATTCTGTTTGTAATAATATTACTATTTATTAGGCAATATTCTGCTCGGATATTAAAATAAATGTAGATAATAAAATAGTAATATAAATACTTCTAGGCTGTGTAAATATACCTTAAGTAAATGAAATGTAATTTTAGTAATAAAAGTTTATTATGTATGTGAAACTTTTGAACCTAACACCATGTATCGTTTATTTTATTCCCACGTAATTTTATTGAAGCCTTCTTCTCAAACCAACAACATGTTAGCACATATTATTAATACTTTAAAGTTATTAAAATCATAAATGCTGAATGTAACTAGTTATACGAACGATATCCAGTAGTATGTTACGTTGGATTAGTCACAGAACAAATTACTCTTAATTAATGACTTACAAAGAAGTCCTGTTTAAAATCTGTGTGATTTTGTTTTCTCTTCTGAGCTATTTAATATCTACCGTGTTTTTTCCTTCACTACCAGCAAACACTGAAAAACTGAACATAACATAATGAAAAAAAATGTGGCATGAACTCTATCATTGACAGTATATCTTTGTTTTGTTTCTACCCGTATAGTGACTGAGTATTTTCAATTTTATGAACTTCGTAACTTCTTGAGTATTGCAATAATGGATTTTCGAAATTGGGATATTCTTTTGTAAATTGTAAAAATCTTTAATAACTACAAAAATCTATTCGAACAAAGGATATTTAACCAGTTATATATATATATATCAGACAAGCTTACATAAAAATAAACTCGGTGTTAATGAGCACACAATACTTATAACGCACTTATGTAAATTTCTGACTCATTGAAATAAAATATTGCTTTCCTTCGTTGCGCTTTCCTTCCTTTTACATTCAAATCAATTTTTTCTTCTTTTCCTCCATTCATTTATTACGATAAATTAATAACAAATAAGGAAAAAAACTCATTAATTTCTAAAGGCAATATTTATCAACGTTCATTATACTGGAGATCTTTTAAGAGATAACTACTATGTTCTTAGTGAACGGTTAATTCAAAGGACATTAATTTAAATTGTTTTTCTAAGTCGTAGAACCTTTTCATTAATTTCTTTTATAGCATTGTCTATGGAAGAATTAAAAACATTGATTTACGTTGGACAAACTAAACAGAATGCCATGTTTAACGAAACTATATTTATTTCTTAAAACAACTGATTCTTAATGTTATTTTATGACATGTTATACAACTCGTCTGAGAAGTTTTTGATGATTCTGAATGATGTTTTATTTTAATGCGTAACCACTATTTTCAAAATAAAAGTTGAACAATCAAAATATATTTTAAACCCAATGAATTGTTTATTTTTTAAAAATTAAATGTCATTTTTTGTGTGAACAATGTCACAACTTCTGAAAATACTTTAACCAAAGCAAGATTTAGAATTTAAACATTTTAAATATCCTTTTCTTTATATTTGTTTTATAATAGTTTTCTTTATTATGTTTCGATATCTAATTATTTATGCTTTCAACTGTATCTTCCTGCTATTTTAATTTGCTTAGTATTACTCTTTTCTTTGGTATTTTTAGTATTCCTTTTTATTTGTTTTGTTGTGTGATTATTTACTTTTTTTTTTTTTTTTAAATAATGTGGTTATTTTCTCTTTTTTTATGTTTTCAACAATCAGGAAACTTCAATTTTTAAATTCTTTTTCTAAAGAATTATTTGTAAGTTTTCTCTGTAATTTTAAAATTGTGCTCACGTTTTAATTATTTTGCTTCTAAACTAATTTTAATTAATTATTTCAATAAAATTTTTATATTAATAAATTACTATTTTAGTTAAATACATGAATACACACACACACACACACACACACATATATAT
>BMAW01119455.1:0-38442 GCA_019974015.1 Nephila pilipes
AAGAAAGTTTCTTTCTACTGAGACAACGTAATAAAACTTTCTCAGACCGCAATTAACTTCCCCCAGTGGAATGAGATGGTCAATGCTGACACTATCCTTCACAATTTAATCCCTAGCCCCTTTTCTATCACTTTTTTCTCCCTAATCGCAATGGACTTTTCTCATTGACGGACGAGTTACAGAGAGGAAGGACTCCCGGCCTCCTTCAAGTGGCATCGTTCGAATAAAATCTAATAGTCTCGTTCTCTTGTCACGTCCGTTCCCAGTCAGTCTACCCCAAAAGCAATATCCCCTTCAAATTTCTTTTTTTTCTCGTTTGTTTTCTTCGAAAGGTGCGCAAGATGATTACAGCACATAGGGTCATTAACCGATCAGTATTAGGAAGAAAGAAAGTTCGCTTGCAATTATTATCAGGGGAGCCAAAACAGTTAGAAGCTCCGATTTCTTAGTACGCCTCATTGCTTCCAATGCTTCTTCATGATTATATAGAAGCCTCAGTAGTAGGTAATTTCATTCAATAACTTTCTTCGAGGGTAGTGATAATGTGGTTTATGATTCAATAAGTACTTAATAAGCCGTATTGGAATATCATTATAAATATACATTTAAATCTTTTCAATAAAAACAGCTTTGTTAAAGATAACATCATTAAGTTGTAACGTTTATGAAATTATTAAGGATAATATCATTTGTCTAGGATGTAGTAATTCAAATGGAAATTTAAAATTGCAAATGTATGAATTCTGCAAAAGAATGGGCATCTGTGAAAAGTGATGATATTCTTTAATACATACTAACATAATATAAAGGTAATTTTAATTTTGTAGAGTAAAATAATATTTTTTACAGAATTAAAGGAACACTGTGCCTCAAGAGCAATTTTTTTTAAATAAGGTATTTATTAAAAAACGTTTTCGCTCACCATAATTGCAAACATGTAAAACATGTATTTAAAAGGAAGAAAAATTAAAGCAAACAAATACTTAAATTTTTTTCAAAAATATTTTGATATTATGAAATTCCTACTACTTTTAGAAATTTAATTATTCTTAAACATACTTCTCATAATTCTGTTCATGATATTGTTGCGTCAGTAGCTTTATAGTTTAATTTTTTTTTTCAATCATATGCTCTGAAAAATAATGGAAAAAATAGATGCACCAATTTTTTTGAATTTTATTTTAAAATTAGCTATTTAACTAAATCCATGCTCTTTTTCCAGAATCGTTAAATATATTATATAAATTAAAAAGAATTTTTTTTATAACTTTATAAAAACTATCAGAAGAAATTTTTTGGATTTTAAACCTAAAACCTTTAAAAAATAAAAGGTTAAAAAAAACAATTAAATTTTTTTTGTAATTCAATGAGCAATCAAAGAAGAAATAAATTTAAAGAAAAGTAAAAAATTTAAAATTAATTTAAGAAAAATAAATAAAACTTAAATGAATCCAAATTGAAGTAGCTAAAGCTATGAAATATTATACATATATTTGAAGAAACCAGCTTTTAGGACTCTGTTGTAAGATTATTAAAAGAGTACAGTACTGACAAAAAAGCTTTTGTCCTTTTTGCAATACTAAAATATTCTATAAATATCAATGCTTAATTTAGATACAAAATATAAAGTTTCAAAAGCAGTTTTTAATTATAAAGATGATTCATATTTTATTCTTCAGAATAAATAAACTGAAAATATTAAATATCCAGTTAGCTTTTAGAACTCTGTTTCATATTTATATACATCTTTTATTCTTACTTCAAAATTGGAATATTATTATTTTTATAAATATATTTTCAAATTTGCAATATAAAAGAAGTTTGATAATTTTTAAAGGTAGAGATAAATTTCTTTGCAAAAATCATGCTATGTTTGCAAAACAATTAGTTTCATTGGCATGTTATATTTTTATTTGCTTTTAATGATTCGAATTTAAAGAAGTAGGGAAATATCATATTTCCTTTAATGAGCAAAAGACAAAAAGTATTTGAGTTAAATATCAAGGTAATTAAAATTTTATATATCTTTCGGAGAAAATACTTTCCCCCAGTTTTTTTGTTATTTACCATTTTAATTGCAACAGATTGGTTTTATAAAAATAAATCATCCTTCAGTAAATTAATTAAAATGCAAATGGGCAGATAAACAAATAAGCGAAAGATAATAATAGCAGTAATTTAAAAGGAAAGTGTAGACCAGAAAAATAGACATATTTTATTTACTTATAGCTTTTACAAAGTAATAATACTCTACACACTAATTGTGTATTTATAAAACAACTGTTTGAGTGAAATAAAAAAAATAATTAACTAACACAAATTGATAATATCCGAGAACAGAAGATAATGTTTTTAAATCTTTGAACTTTCTTTACCCAAAAAGTAATTTATTTTAATATGACTAGAAAAAATGTTACTTGCATACATATATATATATATATATATATATATATATATCAGTCAGTTGAGTAAAAAGTCCTTTTACTAAAATGCGTTTATTGAAGTAGATATCTTTACAGAATATGGTCAGGTATGAAATTCAAATTCAGTTAATCCTTTCAGGACGAACATACCATATACGCATCACTCGGGATCATCGTTCGCTACTGAATGTATCGAATACGTATCACTTGCGAATGAGCTCAGAGGCCAAACGATGTATCTGAATATCTCTAGATGGCATGTAGTGTTTATTGCGCTTCTGAAATCTATTTAATAAAGTAAGCAATTTTTATATACATTTTTCTGTAAATTAAAGGAAATATATTATTAAAAAGGTTAATTTTAAAATATGTAACAGCTTAATTAATAATCTAAAATTTTACCGAAAATTTTAACATTAGTGCGAAAATCGTTTTTGTGTAATTTTTTTTCCTACAATTAGACTTAGCGACGCAAATCCCCCTGCCCGTGGTACAGTTCCCTTTGATTTTCCTCTGTCCCCAGGGAACGTCTTAAATCTAGACGTACCGTCCCAAAAGGATTAAAAGGAAGTGTAGATTAAAGTTAGAAAATAAGTTGAAAATAAGGTGATATAAAGCAAGTTAATCACAGTTTACCACTTTCCTAAGTTTCTACTTCAGGAGCACTTTTCATTGATACACCCTTACGAAATAACACAAAACTAAGAAAAAAACAAATCAGAATTTCGATTTTCCAAATTCTGACAAATCCTAGTTTAGCAAGCTGTTTGACAAAAATTTTAAACTTGAAACTTTTACAACAAGAATTCTAAGAGAGTTACCGGAACGAATGTAATGAGTAAAATAATTTATAATCAAAATTGGTTTCGTCGTGAGGCAGCACACTAAAATAGAATCCAACCAATTTCACCCTCAGAAGTCTGATAATACTAGAAATTGACAAATTTTTTTAAAATTCTTTTATTCCAGCTTTTTAAATATATAACTTTCTATTTCTTCAAACATTTTATATTCATCACTTTTCATTCGATTTTTTTTCAGTTCATTAGAAGAACAATATATGTTTGACTTGTCTCATCAAATATTATGCAAATAAGAATCATAAATATATTTAATATAAAGTATCATAACATGTATTTTATTTTTTGCCGCAAACATCACATTAAAAATAAAATACTATTGTAATCACTTTCTAAATATTTTACAAACTGAACATCTTTTCAGAAACACTTTTAAATTTATTTCAATATATTCAACCAATTGCTTCATCATACACAATACTTTGAATTTATGTGTAACTTAAAAACTTTTAAAAGGCAACTAAATTCACAATTTTCAATGAAGAGAAATACTATAAACAAAATCAGTATATGGAGAAGTCTTACAAGGAAGATTTTAGCATATCATAACCATAAGTATAGTTTGGCTCACAAATCTACATCTGTCTTTTATATTTAAAGACATTTAACTTTCAGAATTTTTTGTACATTTGAAATATAGATTTTGAAAGTGGTATCTCAATTTGAATAATTTTAACTCTGCATATTTATCTCATTTACATTCTTAGCATATATTTTTATCCCAGAAGAAGTATTCATATGAATCACTCGGTGTTGCTAACTGTATGGAAATATTTCTGCATCTGCAGTTAAGTGAAAAGACTGGCAAAAGATCCTAAAAACTAGTTTCACAAAATTTGCAGAGCTGTAACCATAGACCATTTAATATTTGGAGATGTTAAGTCATAGAGAAAATAAGTCATTTTTTATTGAAATTTCTTGAGTGAAATGGAAATCTGGAGAATACTTTCGGAAAGATATAAAAGCAAGCTGGTGGTAGATTTGCAGTGTTATGCAGACAAAACCTGCGAAAGTGGAGCTTGAAATTAGAGTTATTTTATTAACATAACGTTGTTTATAATTATAACATTATAGAAGAAAGTTACAGTTGTTGGAATTATTCGGAAACTGATTGTTTCGGCAATAAATCTAAATAAGATTAAAAGGAAATAACTTTAAAAAAAAGTTGATAACAAGTGGTGATGATATGTATAAATATATAACATTAACATAATACATTTAAAGCTAAATAAGTTTATTAATGACTATTTTTTGTATAATAAATTTTAATAATATATATTTTATACTATAAAAATTTTAAAATATTTGTATTATTAGATCAGATTACTTTCAAGAAAATTGTTTTAGTCAAATAGTTCAACTTACAGAAAATAAATGATGTTACCAATTATAAAAGGATTTCTTACTTTATATATATTTTCCTCAATATTAGACACGAAATAAATTTATTTAGTTTGGAAAAGGTATAGAAAAAATTAGTAAGAATTTTATTATTTCTTATTGTAAATGAATAAAGTTATATTCATATGCTAAGAAAAAAAAAATAAGACAAAAGGCGCAATATCAGAAGGCTTAGCAATATGTGAATACGTGAATTAACGTCACATAAAGTTTATAATTATAAGTATTTCTTATAACATTTTGATAATGTAAACATATGCTAAAAAAAAAAGTTTAGTAAGCAAATTAAATTGAATCAAGACATTTCTTTAATAAATATTATTCTTTAAGTATGTATTTTGGGTTTTGTTTATTTTTTTGGTATTAATAATGTTGGTATGTGATTAAGAAATTCGTTGAGTGGATTTTCTGAATAGCATTCATAAAATATGCTTAATCAAGCATAAAACAACAAAGACAGAAAGAGCCTTTTAAATTACATTAGTTCCATTTTCAAAATACTTAATGTTCCAAAATTTGTTTTTATGATCCTTAATAAAATTAAATAATATAGGATTTGATTGAATTTTTTGGTTAATTTAAGCTGAATTTTATGTATAATACATTTAACTTTATGTGTATTTATATATATATATATGTTTGTGTTTGTGTGTGTGTACATATATATATGTATTTATATATATATATATATATATATATATATGTGTGTGTGTGTATATATATATCTGCAACTATTTAAACTATTATTTAACTTGTTTGAAAATGATTTTGGAGATTTTCTACTTTCTTTGATTTTCTTTGCTTTTTTTTAACTCAGTGTTATATTTACTTCATCAGGGCAATTTAATTTGTATATTTTGCATTTATAAGTTTTTAATAATAAGTTATATAAGTTTATTATAAGTTAAATTAATTGAATAATATATCTAAATTTAAAGTCATTTTGAATTTAATTCTAAAATAATTATTTTATTTAGAATATATATAGTAATCATGTTGGTTAAATTCTTAAAAAGTGGTATATGTACATGTAAAAAAATTGTTTTACATATAATATTGTGTTTCAAGAAATTATTTTGTTTTATCTTTATTGTGTTTTTGAGGATTGTTAGTTTGGCAAATAAATGAAGAATTATCCTTCCTAACAGTCTAAAGCATGTCATAACTTTAAATACATTATTTTTAGTTTTAGTTTTAGTTTTTCTTCAAACTTTTGGTTTTTCTTAAGGAAACGATTTTTTGCATTCTTTAATATTTCTAGTAGTTATATCTTTATTTTTCTTTAAATTCATTTGCTTTTGAATTTCATGTAATTTTTTTTATAATTAAATTTTAATAACACATTTTATTGAATTTCTTATTTGTAATTCTTATCCTTTTATATGTATCGTTTCATTGATGCCTTACTTAGTACTGATTTAGTTGTGATTTCTTACATACTGCTATAATTTTAATTTTTTAAACAATTTACCAGAAAATCTGTGATTGAAGAATTTTCAAAAGATGTAGTCCACCAGTCTTTACAAATTATTTTTTCCAACATAGCTTGCATGAAAACGAATATTTAAAAAAATAAACTTTTTCTGCTAATAAAACAAAAATTAATTCTTCAATTTTAAATAAAAATTATTTGAAAATTAAAAAAAATACTTATAAATAGACTACCTAGTTTATTATGATATTTTTTTTCTCAGCTTGAGTTTGACCTTTTCAAGTTATTATTGAAAAAATAATTTTACTATTTTCAATATGAAAGAAAGACAATAATATTAATAAATTTAAAGAAGAAAAAAATATGCATACATATGCTTCGAATTTTGCAATTACTTATTAAAATTTAATTTAATTTTCTTGCGCTTGAATTGTAATGTATTTATTCTTTACCTTAAATTATTTTCTTTACATAGGAATTTCATCATAAAGTAAATTACTTATATTTCTTTTTTCCTTTCATACATTTATATGCATGGAACCCTAGAATTGGGAATGAAATTATTAATTGAATGTCAAATACACTTTTATGAAGAATAGGGCATTTCTACGTGCGTGGCACTTGAAATAGTTATTTCATCTTTGAAAGTGAAAAATAAGCAAATGAAATTGTACATTCCATCTGAGAAATATTTTCATGTATTTGGAAACTTAGATTTAATTTTATACACCTAGAAATGTAAACATTGATTTCTGTATCGTTGTTGAAAATGTATCCAAGTTAAATCTTTTTCAATTGATTTTTTTTCATTATTAGTTTTTTTACTTTTCTTGGAACAAATATTTGTTCATTATTATACTCTAAGATAAATGCTTAAATAAATAACTCTTTAAATGGAATGTATAATTTCGAAGGCTTTATGCTATCTTACGTGTGCATATTTAAATGTTTTTTTTTTTTATTTTTTGTCTTCGTCAACAAAATTTAAGGGGAGTTACATCGTGAAATGTTTTGGTCACGTTTGTTGATTGAACTTATTTTGATGAATTTTTGAAAAAAAAGATAAAGCTATTTTCCTTCGGTTATTCTTATGTGTGTGAGAGAGAGTGAGAGAAAGTATGCTAAGATTTTAAAGTAAATTATAGATAAATATGCCCTACATTACAACAATTATATAACATAGATTCAGTTATTAATTAAAAACGATGACAAAACACATACACAAAAATGTACACACAAATTTATATTTAGTTCCAAACTTATATTGGTTTTTTCACGTTATACTACCACTTTTGCAAATGCTAGACAAAACCCAATGGATTTCATTTTAAAATCTAATTAAAAATATGGACAAAGAATTAATTAAATTACAAGCATTTAAAATGGTGTAATATTAAGCGAGTAAAAACGCACTGATGTTCTTTTATCAGCAAATTGTTATAAAAGGAAATTGAATATTAAGATTTTAAATGCTTTGTAAGTAATAAATCCTCAAAAAGTAAAGGTATTACAAAAAATAAATAAAATAGAATCCTTTCAATTCTTAGACGTAATTTATTTTAGTAAATGTTATTTTAATACTTTTAATATATAAATGTAAAAAAAAATAATTTAATTCAAGAAATGTATTAAAACTCATAAAGTATGTAAATATAGTATCATAATTAAAATAATTGGTTTTCTTATTAGATTTTAAAATGAATTTATCAGATATACTTCTGCAATTCAATCCATGTTACAAATATTTTATTTTCATAATCACAATTCACTAACAGATGTTACAAAAAAGTATAAGGAATTAATACCAGGTTATATTGATGGAATTGGAGAAATATAATTATGATACATAAGCTATTTTTTTGAGTTTCGATAAGTATACATATTCATTATAGCATTTCTCAAGTTACTTAACTTCTTGTGCTTTATAATACTCGTAGTTCATTACGACTTAATAACTTTAAAAAAAATTAAGCTTATATATGTGTATTATTATCATCCAGAAACTAGTTTACTGTGACAAATGTATAGTACAAAAATGATATATATATTGCGTAGCATTTGCAACTTTCAAAGAAGCGTAGAAATTACCTCTGGGACGTCGGTGAGCTCAATACCATCAGTCAACGAATGGGTAGCGTAGCATTATTATCGAACTTCATGAGCTTGTTTTATCGCTGCGCACAATAGCAACTTGTGTCGGGCACAACGTGAGTACTATCCATAGTTGTATCACACGATGGATTCAGGAAGGCATACCTTCTCGCCGAAGAGGAAGTGGTGGGCACAGGTGCATGTCAGAGAGCACAGATTGACGAATTCACCAGTTGACTATTCGAGACCATTTGTCCAAGGCACGTGACATCCGAATCCGGTTGCCTCTTGAAGCAAGTGGATCTGTGTCCACTCAAACCATACGCAACAAATTGCATGAAGTACAGTTACGTGCATGGGTACCAGCAACACGTGTACCGTTGACTCCTCAACACAAGGCTAGACGCCTAGTGTGGTATCATAATCATTGTACCTGGACCATCAAATATCATCGGGTATTGTTAACGGGTGAATCTCGTTTCTGTCTGCGAAGGAATAATGGTCGTTAACGGGTATGGCGATGAACCGGAGAACGCTTTGAACTAATCAATTTCACCGATTGTTAAACCGATCCTACACCGGGCATAATGGTTTGGGGTTGCAAAAAATCATCCATGATAATTTTAAGTGAAGTGCGAATTCATCATCTTTTGTATTGCTCTATTTATATTTGAAGTTAATATGACTCGATATTCCCAAGTGGATAAGAATACATCGTGTGTTATGTAAAGTGTTCAATTTTTACTTGAAGAAATATCTTCCGATATTTCAAATGAAATAGTGTGTGACTTTCACTTTAAGAAATATCACCTAAAATATTTTAAAGTAAAGTGAGAATTCGTCTTCTTTTGTGTGAAGTGAGTGATATGTATTGGAAGAAATGTTATCCTTTATTTCTGTGTATGAGTGATAGCAAGCATGTGTGTTGTTTTAGGAAAGTATATTCTAGAATATATGCCATCTAAATAAAATTGGTCATTAAAATCTTTACTCCTTGAATTAGTGTGGAATAGAAAATATTAAACCAGTGAGTAGTTGCACAAACAAAATTTTTGTCTAATGATATTGATGAATATATATATATATATATATAAATGTTTTAAATATTATGTATTTTAAATTTTGCTTTTAGGTTCTGCTTGTAAATTATACCATTTAGCTCAGTTATTATTATTAAAATTATTATTATTATTATTACAATGTTCTGATGAAAATACTTATATAATTAAATTGTGAAAGAAAAGAGTTTCTGCTTTAATCCGTGCATTATAAACCATACTTTGATTTATAATGTTTCAGGTATAGTTATTTCATACTTTCGATACTTGAAATATTTACAGTCTTCAGAAAATCCTATTTTTGTGATTTTAAGGATCGCGTTCCCTGAGTATGTATATTGGTGGTTAATTGATTTATCTGTACCAGTTTTCTTAATATTTTACTTTGTGTTTTCTTTAAAGTTAGTCAAATTATATTGGTCGACCAATTAAATAAGCATCATCTTTTAAATATTAGAAGCCATTATAGTTTAATTCGATTTGGATGGTAAGAATGTCATTGTTTCTTTCGACGATTTTAAATGTATGATTCTTAAGTATTTGAACAATTGATCATTTGTATTTTGATTATAAGAGTTTTTAGAATATTATATTTCTCTTATCAAAAGCTCATAATTGATTGCATTTAACTTGTAAATATTTTGTGTATAATAATCATTTATATATCCTTAGCATTACATGATATATCATTACAACACTTTCAATATGTTATTCTTTTTCATGCTTTATTTTCTACTTTAATATACTGTTGAATTCAATGAAAATTTTATTTAGGTTTTCACAAAATCTACATATATATCAGATAATTTGTTTATGTGTAAATCTATATGAAATGTTCTATTAGTTATATTTTTGCTACAGGAAAAGCAGTTGTTAAATGAATATTTAATTCTTAATCAACTAATCAGGCAAACTAATTTAATTTATAACTTTAAGCTTATATAAAAAAAAACTTGCATTTCAATAATTGTATCAGGTAAAATGGCATTCCTCTCAAAAGGTAAAAAGATTGATCTTTATAATTTAGCATTCTAATTAAATGTTTCTGTTACTTCTGATGATAAAATTATTGATTTAGAGACAAACTCCCTACTTGCACATTTTTAAGGATAATGAGCAGCTCATCAAAGAAATGTTACGTAACATAGTTGAAGAATGTAAAATGCTGGAAGAAGAAGTAATAAAGAAAATAGAAAGGGAGTACAAGCAACTAGCTGATTAGAGAGAATTTAAGTTTGAAAAGCTTAAATTGAAAGCAAAAAATCCTCTAAAGTTCATAGATAACCCTTCTCAAATAAATTCTAACTCCTAGATGCTTGATTTGAAAACAGTGTTACTCACATTTATTCCTGATACAGATGACATGTAATTGTTCTTAACAGTGTTTGAAAGGCTTGTGAAGCTTTTGAATGTTCCTGCAGATCTTTGGGTATTACATTTAGTTGGAGGCTTTCCAAGTGATATTGCCATATTGATTGCAAGAGAATCAATATAAATGTTCAGAATTTATGCCCACATTCGCAATATATTACTGTAAAGATTTGTTTACAGCAAACCGCTTTAGTTCTCTTTAGTCGGCAACAGAAATGTGATCATTCCTCTTAGAAAGATTTCTTTTTTTGAGCTTAGAACTTACTTTAAAGGTTGGCTAGCGGAATTAGAAATTAATTCATTTGATAGCTTAAAAGATCTCATTATTGCACATAAAATTAAGAAAAAGCATTCACCAGAGTATAAGAATCATTAATTTGATAGTTGGGGAAAACACAATTATTTTGTTGTGTTAGCTGAATATCTGGAATTATTTGAAAATATAAGAACCTCCTTCACAAAAAGTAGCATATTTCCCCCAATCATAAGAGCTGTAAAAACTTTGATTTCCTAGAAATACAAATAATTAAGAATTTAGGAAAAAACATTCCACAAAAATGGAAAAGAATATTTTAGGTAAACACAACAGTACTTTTGAAACAATCACTAATTGTCAATAACACTATTTGCTGCCCATCTATTTCTTATTATGGTTTGTGGCAATCCAGGGTTTATAAAGGCGAAATGTCCAAAATTTTCATTAAAGAAAAATAGTACTTCTGTTAATGCCATACAGATGTTCACTTGTGTTACCTCTTCAGTAACTCTACTTGACATTGAAGTTTATGAAGCTACAGACACAGTTCGTGCTGCCACAGACATAGGAGCCATCCACTAAGTTGATGAAGAATTAAAGTTTTAATTTTTAATGAATCGAGGACAAAAATTCATACAACTTAATCTTTCTATACGTCTGGCTGATGGGCAACAATCCACATCATTTGATCAAAAGGCTACAGTGCCAATCATTATATGTGGACGAACTTTCGAAACTGATTTAATTTTTCTGCCAGATGCAAAAGGTAACGGGAAATCTTCCAGGTGTTCATTTTTTAAAGACATCGGGAATTGTAATGGACATGCGTAAGAACTATTGGTATTTTGGTGATAAACCAAACTGCAAAATACCTTTTGCAAAAATGTTCCCTTGCTTGTAAACGACAGTCCTATTGAAATGAATAGTAGATGTTGTCCCACAAATTTAATTTCCAGTGAAGTTTCTGTACCGAGCAATCCTGCAAATGTAACTGAAATCAGCGATCTCCATTTGCTTGCAGAAGAAGCAAAATCACTCGATGCAGAAGAAAGAAATGACTTAACAGTCCTGCTTAGTGAAAATATTTTTTTTTCACCCTAGGGAGAGACCATCTCCATTTGTAAGACATTTTATGAACACAGGTGACCACCCACCAGCTTCAACTGCACCTTACAGCCTGTCTCAAAACAGGAAAGAAATTTTAAGGAAAGAAGTTGATAATCTGTTGACCAATAACATTATAGAGGAATGCGAGTCACCATATGTAGCTCCTGTAATTTTAATTCTCAAATCTAATGAAGCTATTAGATTGTGTATAGATTATCGTAAGTTAAATGTGATTACTACACCTGACAAATATCCATTCCCTCTCAAGAAAAGAGGAAGACCTCGCAAACTGCTGAGGACTCCTAGAGGAACTGTTGGAAAGAATGCCATGTCTGATATTGTACCACCTCACCGAGACGGCCGTCGTAGGTGTAGGAGAAGGGTGTGACACTGTAATTTAGCATTACATTTCCTGCACTATCAAACGGTAGCCAGATGGCGCCACTTGTTCTTTTTGATTTGGAAGAAAAGCTCACGCAATATGTAGGAAAGGGACTTCTTGTAGGATGATGCAATATGTTCTTGAATCTGTATCTTATATATGTTATTTATCCTGTCTTATTTTGTGGAGCTTTATTAAAAGTATTTTGGAATCATCGCTTTTTATTCTTTCAATTTTAATTTTATTAGATATTTTCTGACAAAAAGTGAAACCAATTACAGTTATTTCCTTACTAGGCACTCACTTTCAAATAATTGTTGCAATTTATCAGAAATTATACTTAAACAGAAACTGACTAGGAATAAGAAAAAAATACCTCATTAAAGAATCTCACAATTAATATAAATTATTACAAAACAATCTCGACACAATAAAAAGATTTTATGAATTAGATAATGGATATTAAAAGTCACAATATTTAAGCTTAACATGTTAAGTAACTGTACCATACTAATACTTTATACTTTAAAATTACTTTTATTAATGAAATTAATAAATAGTTAATTTATATCTTTACGTCTTAATAATACTTAATATGTCAATAATGAAGATGTGAGTATTTCAATTACTTCCGCAGTGATAATTAGGTAACTCAGGTACTTGTATATATTTTGAAAACAAATCAAATAATTAGCATTTATTTTCCTGAAAGAATACAGAAAAATAAAGAAATGATAGAAATATTACTATATAGGTAATAATAAAATAATAGTTTAACTTGAATTCAAAATGAGTATGTAAATTAAGAAGGTACAAAGAAATATTTTACGCATTGAAACCAGAGTATAATTTACTGATTATAAAATGGTGCAATCATGAAACACAAAGTGGCTTATAGTTGCAAGTTTCACATTTATTTTGTTAAATTATGTCATGTTTCAAAATAACTGTTTCTTTTGTCATCCTATAGATTTTGTTATTAGTCATAAAAATTGAGCAATGTTACGTTTTCCAAATTTCATTTTGTTTATTTGTTCTTTAAATATTTCTTTTGTAATCTGCAACTTAGTTTAATAACGAAAAAAAATTGTATTTACCTCCACAAAATACCAATGTAAAAAATGTTAAGTAAATAAAACACAGTTTTCATTAAACAGTATTATTTTTAATATCACATAAAATATTTCCTTCAAATGCTGTAATCTCTCCAAATATTGAAAAAAACTACAAACATTTAAGTAAAGTTATTATCAAGAATACAGATTTAAATAAGTGGTCTAACTCTTCTAGTTTTAATGTAGTTTACAACCTGTATATTCATTAGGTTAATTTTTGTAGTACACTATTGTGCTATTTTGAACATTTCACTATGTAATGTTTTATAAATAAGCCACAAAGTTTGTGCATAATTCGAATTAAAATTTTGATGATTTCACATTAATATGGAAACTCAATAATATAAGATACACGAAGACAATTTTAGGTAAACTTTTAGAGTTCAAAACTACTTTGACAATAATATTATTAGCAGCTAACACATGTATTGAAATACTTGAAATTGTATCTATCTAACAAGACGGATAAATTTCAACAGCAATTTCGTAAAAAGGAATGGATTTCTGACAATGTAACCTTATTAACTTGAATTCGTGCGGGAATTAATATCTTTACTCATCGCAATGATCCTAGTTTCTATTACTTAATATTCAACTTCATGGACAAACATAATTATTAATATGATGCTGAATAATTTTAGTCTTCAAAGGATTTACTTTGATTTCCAGAAACGTTAATTACAAGTAATTTCCTTAAGATTCTGGAACGGAGACGCTTTTCCTAGATTAAATACGTACCTGCATACGCTAACAATAGTTATTATTTAATGAAATCCAATTAAACTAACAATTCTTCAGAGAATATTTGAATGATACAGAACATATGGAAACTATATTATGATAGAACACTTCATGAAACAAACAATATCATGATTCGGGAAAAATTGTAACCTAAAATAAAGGAGAATTGTATCATTTTATTAGAAAATTAAGTGCATAAGGTTTTATTTTTTTAGAAATGCTATCTTAAGTTATGAGTTTCTATTTTTCTATTCAAATAAAATAGCTTATGTTAATTAAATACTTTTTGTATGGATAAAATTGTGTATGTATCTTTCTTTGCTTTGTAATAAAGATGTGAGCAAACATAGAATATAATTTATTTACTAATACCTTTTTTGAGTTTAGACAATTAAGTATTTCGAGTTCATATATAGAGTTTTGATATCCCTAAGCACCATAAAATGTGATTCCACTCGAATAAGTTCCTTCTTACCTTTGTATTTCATAATATGGATCCTTTTTTTCCTGAAATTTGACGTAGTTTATCAATTGACACATATTTTTTTAAAACAAATAACAAGAAAAGAACAATGTTAAGCATAAAATAATGATATAATTATTTTGATGAAAGAAGAAAAATGTACTTATTTCTGATCGATCTAATGATAATTCATTAACTTTGCAAGTAGCAGCGACACGAATTTTATTGGAGGTGTACCTCGAAATTTTCAGTCTCTGTCAAGTGTCGAGGGTGACAACTAAGCTGATATATACCTCTCCAAACTTCCACACCATGCGAATAGAAGGACTTGAAGTTTCGGTATATATAATGTGCATCATGTCCGCTATATGACGGGGTATTTAATTCAAAACTCTATGTTATAAATAAAAGAGTAGCATCCAACCCCCTCCCAAAGTAAGACCTCCACAGGAAATTAAATATTTACTTGGTAATTAAAATAAAAATACACCATGTAATTTTTCGAATGCAAAATAAAAAAAAAAAATGTTAATTGATTTTTTAAATGGTAAGGTAAGGAAAACTATGTTAAAGCAAGTGTATTAAAATATATTTAGAAAGCAAATTACTCAATGCAGTAAAATGTTATGTATATTCCATGTGAAATTTTAACTAACTTTATTTTATTGGTTTTTAGGATTAATTATTTAATCAAAGTATATTTGTACATTTTTCGGGTTCAATAAAAATTTAGGCAATTTAAAACTTTAATTTTCTGAACCTCTTATAAATATTTCATTTTCAAAAAAAATTACCTATACATGTAATAAATTTACATACACAATTATTAAATTTAATCACATTGGTATTTGACTCAGTGAATGATTTTCAGTATTTATACACTTATGTGATTTTTTTTTATGTTTATCTCTCATAAGTGATACTTTTACATCTGTCAATAGATACTACCTTCCTTTATAATGTCTGTGAAAGTTTTTCACATAAAAAGACTATGATGAAATTGGTATATTTTGTTACAATTTTATATATCTGATCACTTTCTTAAGATCCCGTGTAAAAATTACTATACAGTGTAAAATATATTTAATCAGCTTAGTTAATTTATAACCAAAAATGTATTCTTCAATAATAATTGAAATAACAGATTATGACATTTGATCATATTGTGATTATTTCTTTAATTACATGTAATTGCTTAAAACAAACACTGTAATTTTATTATTGTTTTACTCGGGTAAAACTGTATACATATCAAAATATTTATTACTAAGATACACTTTTGAAAAGGAAGTACTTTAATTTTAAATATGTAGAACTTATGTATAAAAAATAGTCTCTATCTCTCTCTTAGATAAAATCAAAACAAGCAAAAGAAAAGAAAGTTTTACTTTGAATTAATTAGTAAAATATTGCTTGCGTGTGTGTGTGTGTACCTAAAAAAAATTTAAAAAAATTCTACATACGCAAAATGTATACAAATTAATAGGTAATGTTTATAATATTAATTATTTTATTGTGTAACAAGAATTTATCAATTTGTAATTTTTACACTTTGTTGTTTTTTTTTTTTTTTTTTTTTTAAATTATTTTTAAATTTTTTTTTTTTAAAATTTTTTTTTTTTTTTTTTTTTTTTTTGTTAAATGATTTGAAAATATTTTTTTTTGACATTTCCAATAAAACGACTAATTAAGTTGTTCGATTACCATAATTACAAATTTTTTTTAGTTCGGCATCGATTCAATAGCTTTCTCTTTTTAAAGTACGTTACACAAGATAGGCATAAAAATTATCTTAAAACTTGAACTATAAAAATCAAAATACAGGTTTTTCATTCAATTCTGCTTCACTTTTTGGAAGATAGAAAAAGTTTTTAATGAACAAAATAACAGATATATGATTTATTAAATATCAATTGCAAACTTTTTTGTTGATCTTTTAAATACTCTTTTTCCTTACCATTTGCAAATAAATTCTCCAAGATTTTGATAAGTAGCCTTTTATCAAGTCTTGATTCCACTTAAATTTCAGCAGTGGGTTCCCTCATGTTTCATATGTCAGTTTGAAAGTCATCACTTGAACTAGGCGTGGAATTTAAAAAGTGTTGAATAGCAGCTAAGATGTTGTAATTGTCCCTTAATCATGGTTTAATATAAGGATATCCTCTCACATTACTCTCAATTACGAGTGATGTGAGAGAATTGCTCTCACATTACGAGTGTATCTTACAACGAATTTAAAAATCTGCCAATTAATTGCTTGAAAATCAGTATTTTTCGAAAAAGTATCGATTTATATAACGTTATGTCTTACGTTTGAATAAATCTTAGTCCTTCAGCAATTTTACTTTTAGTATATTGACACTTTTAAAATAATTTCACCAATTATTCAAATTTGAGTTTTCAAAAACAAGATTATTCTCTCTTGTGAGTAGTTAATGTAGTTAGTTATAATATTTGGATCAGGATCATCTTACTTTTGTGTAAAAAACCAGATTAGGAATCTTAGGAGTCTGTAATTGAGGCTACAGTGTTTAATATTCCACATAAAGTTCCTTTTAATAAACTACACCTGGAATTCACCACTTGTTTAAAACGTCATTGGTCAAGAGTTCATAACTTTGGCCATTGAACTACCCTTTAAAGACCAAATTTCATTATGATGTTTTGCTGTTTGCTTTAGAATGTTTATGAGCTAAATCATTCTTGATTATAATTGAATAAAAATACATATTCGTAAAAAAGCACTCATAATTTAATACATATTCATTAACTAAATAATGCTTTTGTAAAGTGTAGACAATTTGATATTAGTCTCATTTAAATTAAAATAAACCTTTTTATATGAAACATAGTTTAAGATGTTTCAAACTTAATTTGAAAACGTTTATTCTTCACCTCTCGTGTTTATGTAAATTTTTAAATCTAGCGATAATTTTATCGAGATTATAAGTATGATAAATAAAGGTAAAATTATTTTTACGACAGTTTTTTTTTCTTGATATATGTTACTATTTTCAACATTTTTTTCTTAAGTATTTCCAAAGATGGTAGGAAAATATAAATTTTTCAATTACAAAAGTGAAATAATAACAAAACTTGCATAATGAAACGTTTAATATGATCAAAATGATTCAGTTTACACTTTGTTAACCACATTTAAACATCTAAATTTAAAATAATGTATTTCATATTTTAAAGAAAGAAATTTAAATCCATAAATATGCAAGCATATCAGAGAGTTTATTTAAAGGAATATAAGTAAAAGTGATTTCACAGGTGATTTATTGAACTGCTTTTATGTAATCAATCTTATTAATGCAATTAATCTTGAAATATTATCAAAATAAATCGATTCCCTTTTGAAACATAAAACAACTTAGTATGTCAAAATCGCATATGCAAAATAAATATAATCAATCTGTATTGCAATACAGATGAAAGAGGTAAGAATATACTTCAATCAGATTCTTGGATCGTTTCATAGATCCTTTAAATTAAAACTAGATTACCATTTTAAAACATTTGAATAAAAGTTAAGAAGAAAAGAAAAGTGTTTCATGATTATTTTTAATGCAATTTCAGCGTTTCCTTAATTCAAAGGTGCCGCTCAACCAATGAATAATTTCTTCTAGACAGAAACATAACCATTTGCTTGAGGACTATCAAAGGATTGAAGTCTTAGTTGAAATGTGACTAAAAGATTTTCAAATTGATCGCCATTTCCTAATTTTCTTAGACTTTTCTACTCTTCTATGCAACTGCGTCATCACATGATTTCATTGTTATAAGGGGCATTATTCTTCACTTCTAAGAGGCACTCAAATATTTATAGTGTTTTTTTTTTTACTAATGCATTTAGTAAAATTTTGTATATAGAAATTAAATTATTTTCATAATTATATTTAGGAACACGTTTCTTTTTTAAATTTGAAATTGTACTTAAATACCAAGTAAATAAGTATATTGAACACATTTAATACCTTTCAAAAGGTAAACATAAACGTTAATTGTGAAATTTAATAAATTTTATTTTAAGAACACATATACAATTTGTCAATTATTTAAGTTGGTTTCCAAAATTTGTTTAAGTAATGAGAATTTTTTTAAGAAATTGTATTGATATCTTTTTTATTTATTTATTATCATACTATACATGTCTATGTTTTGAAACCTTGTACTTAGGAATTGATTCTTTCAGTGTAAAAAGGAACTGGATTCTCTGAATTTTATTTTAAAAGAAGTATGAAAGATACCTTACAACTTCATCTGTAGTGAAAATGAATTCTGAAAATCATCAAACACACTAAATAAATTATTCAATTCGGAAGAAATATTATCTAACTCATTCGGCAAGGGATTACCATAAATTATATAGCCATTAAAATGTTGTACAAAGTATGTGGTATTTTTCAAAGTTTATCAAAGATCTTAAACTTTTTCAAAGTTTATCTTTAACGGGAATGTATATGTCTCGAAGTGAATCAACGAAAAATTCTTGGTATAAAAAATCAGCAGAATCAAGAAATACATTTCGCGTAATCATGTATCTGAATAATTCTGCTAACTTTCCTACTTGTTCAAACGTGTTTGGTGACAGCAGTCGTGGCGACGCAGCTGATTGCTTAACATTTTGTGTATTTTACAGAGATGAAGCAATTTCTTTATTTTCATTTTATACCTTGTATCCATTTGGTTGTAACTTGTTGACGAAAGCGTATATATGTATAATAAATCAGAAGAGTAGGAAAAAAAATAACAAGAAAATTGAAAATTTTTGGAATTTTTTTTTTTAAATTAAATTATTTTTTGAAAATAGAAAAAAGAGAATAATATACTTGATGTTGAAACAAACTTTAGAGGAAAAAGTTCGGCTATTCCGAAGCTATAGAATGCGTAATTAAAAGTATATCAAATAAGCATGAACAATAATATTTTATTCAAAATGGTTATAACAACACAAATATTATTTGTAAAAATTATTAGAAAATTTAAATCGAAAGGAAAAATTAAAAAAACACACAAGAATAAAAAAAAATCCTTAAATAACCAATAGCAAAACTCAAAATAAATAAATAAATAAAACTTAACAACTTAAAAAAATCAAGATATTCCAAAATATAACCTTCCACATGTATTAATATTACAAATAGTAATGCATAGAAATGTAAATAATTTAAAACTTTTCAAAAAGCAAGAAACAGGAAAAGAAAAGAAAGGAAAAAGAAATGAAAAACTAATTATCCACTTTATCTACTCAGTAATGCTTTCATTTCAAGTCATTTCACTAATGCTTGAAAAATTATAAAAAAAAAAAAAAAGAATCGGAGAAGAACAGATACGTGGCTAAACACTAGTTATCTTCGCAAGTGGAATATGTTGCCAGAATTAAATCTCTAAATTTTAGAAATAACCATAAGCCCATAAGAGTTCAATACAAGAATTAGGAAAATTTAAAAGAAGTAATATCCAAAAAATTACAAAGCAAAAATTTAAAAAAAAAGAAATTCTCTAAGGATAAAAATAACGGAACTTAAAAATGAAAAGAAACAGAATATAGCAAAGCTATCTATGACTCTATTCCATAGCTAAATTTAAAAAGAAGGTATTTTAGGAGTATATATATTTTTAAAAAATCATTTAAATAGAAAACTAAAAAACTAAAAATTAATTAATTAATTAAAAAATGAAACATATTAAATAAATAAATTTAAGAAATAAAGCATAATGAAAAAATAAATTAAGAAATAAACCGTAATAAATAAATAAATTAAAAAATAAAGCATAATAAATCAAGAAAATACCATATTGAAATAATTAAGACATTGAAATTAAAAAGGGGAGAATTCAAAGAACGCTTTTAACAAATAAACAAAAAATTCAAGAATTATAGCAACAGCAAAAATCAATTAACTAATTTTATAGTTTTTATACTTAAGTTTCAGTATAAAAATTCAATAGGACAATCAGTTATATCATACGTTAATAATTGCATACATTATTTTGAACGTTAAATAGTTGATTAATTAATTTGATATTTCTAAGTAAAACATCGTATCAAATTATTCTAAAATTTTTAAATTGAAATTTCAATTAAAAAAGGGACTTTATTAATGTAGAAACTGCAATTATTTCGCTTGTCTGATGTTGATATTAACTGACTTATGATTACCTATGATTTAATATTCACATGTGAAAAAAATACATAAAAAGCACAGACCTTTAAACAATTCAGTACTACCTTAACATCAGTACTAACTTATTCTTAAGGTCTTCTGAACTATAGCATTACTAGACGCATTAAAAGAAATATCTGGCTCATTCTAGGAGATTTAGCAGAAGCAAGAAAATAACTATTAGGAGAAGAAGTAAATGATGTTAATGTATTACGCTGAATTTGTTGTTTCACAGAAATTGCACTATCACCTGATTCTCTTAATGCACTTCTTTTAATGCTTTCATTACCTAAAGTACCAATTATTTTAAAGAATTAATTTACAGTCGTTCTAACGTTTTTCTTAAAATTTTAAATCGTTTTTTGATACTCACGGTTTTTTACATACTTAAATCGACAGGGGACAAAATATACCAAAGTCTGAAGCTTCACAGCACGTGAATAAAAGGTGAAGTATTTTAATATGAGAATTATGACTTTCATTAAAATTATAGATAATCATATAAAAATGAAAACTAGGATTCACACGTACATACATATATACGCACAAACATATACATACGTATGTATATATATATATGTATGTATGAATATATATATATATATTTATATTAATATATAATAAAAATTAAATTATATATATATCTTGAAAAAAAATTCCAGGAAATATTAAAAAGACCAAGTATTTTGGAAAACGTATATTAACACGTTTCTTATAATACTTTGAAATTTCTTATGCTAGATAAGATGTTTAAATGTAAATGGAAACGAAGAATTATTTATCAAAGTTTCTATTTAAGAACTTTCAAAAATTTATATTTATAAGTGTTTGAAAAATATTGTTCTCTAGATAAATACAAAAAACATTACAACGAATCTAAAATCTTCTAAACGCAATTTTCTTAAAAAAAAATAAATGGGAAAAAATTAACACACATAAATACTGAAGAAAATAATTTTCATTTTATTCGAAGCATATGAGAGAGATGAGAAAAAGATGTTTTTCCATGTGTCTAACTAATCAACAAAAGTTTTTCTTTTCGTTCGAAGGGGGAAAAATTCTGAAAGCCTGTACAATTTATATCATCGGTTATCCTAATTCTTGTGTTAACTTAACGATCGTGAGGAGACTTTTCACACCAAGTTGATTATATTCACATTCCTAATGAGGCCGCAATACCCAAAATACGAGACCGAGATACCTAAAATAAATTATTTCTCGATATGATCAGTTCCTGAATAATGAATGTATTTAGCCGAGTTTTCTGTTCAGGATTTGACATATAATTTCCGCTTCCGAGATGTATTATGCATGCGTATATTGCCGAAATTAGTCGGATCGAAGGATAACGCAGTTATAGCCTGGGCTTTGTTTCTCCAGTGTCAGGAAAATTTACGGGAATTTTAATAACCCGCTAGGAGGTATTTACGCCTTGTTTATAAAAGTACTGTGAGCAAAATATAAGCATGGCTGGCTCAGTAAGCTATAAAAGGCTACCATGTGGAACATTTACTGGTCAGAAATAGTTTTATAATGGTTTTAAGTTATGTTTAAGGATTACATAACTGTTTTCGCCGCTGCATGTATCTATAATTTTATTATTAAAACATTATAGAAGAGTGCATTTGAAGTTTAGATTCATATAATATTAAATAATGACGCAATTTTTAATTTGGGAAAATAATAATAATAACAGAAGTGCTTATATATTAACTATAGAATTTTTATACTAAATTGTTAATTTAATAACAAACAGTTCTTTCGAATTCAATGGGAGTAATTTCTTAATTATATCTTAAAATATTCATTTAGAGCTCGTGATTATAAAATTTATCCAACATATAGATTACAATTGATTCTTTGAAATGCATACCAAATAATAAAAAAGTAAGAGTCGAAAATAAAAAGAGCCAAAGGGTTTGAACAAAACTTGAATTTTTGTATTAAGTTTTTTCTAAAAATAAATAATAATTTGAGTAATTAATGATATAAAATTTTCAAAAAAAAAAAAAAGATTCACTAAAGTCTTATGAAGGGCTTTCAAATTCGATTGATGAACACCTGTATTTCGATGAGTAATTTTAACATACCATTTTTATGCAGTTTCATATTGATGTTCACATTAATTAAATTGGTTGATATAAAATATATTTCATATCGTATAATTTTTTATTTATTTTTAATTTTAATTTGAGACTATTCATTATATTTTCAGTAATTTGAGAAATATAATGTCATTTATTAATATATAAATAAGATATATAAATATAAATACATTTGCGAAGATAATTAGAATTCATTGGAGGAATTTTAAAGAAACTATTTGAAACACTCAATTTCAATAGCTTTTTTTATTTAGTACTTTTTTTTAACAAAACCAATATGTTTTTCAAAAAATATAGAAATGAAAGACTAAATTGCTTTGCACTGAAAACTTTATTTGAAAAATATCTCGACTTATAGAGAAAATCCATTCTTTCACTTCCTTCCGTAACAGGAATTTTTCTGCTACGTACCTTCCATGAAATATTCATACTCTGAAACTACTTATCCATCAATTTATAAGCATTACAAATTTTAAACTACATTCTCAAGCTGTGTTTTTTTTTTCTTTTTTCGAAGTTAGTAAGCATATTATAAAAAAAGCGAAATGAAACGAAAACATTGTTCGTTACTCTAGAGTGAATTTCTTTAGGCGATAATAGAATCATTACTGTTAAAAAATAACCAAATATTAATACATGAAAACTCTATAGAATCAACCAGATTGTTATCGAACAAAGAAAAACAAATATTAGTAAACCTTATTTATACTGTACATCATTATTTATCAATGATTGAATTTACTTTATGATTAGGTAGCTAACTAAGAAAATAAGTTTTAAAACGATAGTACGTAAATATGTTTTCAGCTTCAATAGACCTGTTTACTGAAACTTGATATTTTGCGAAGAATATGACTTAAGGCTCCCGTCTACCCGCCATTTTGATTTCGTCAGTTTAATGTTAATCCTACGGTTAATTTAATGTTAATCCTAATTTGACTTGAATTCTCACATCTTTACTAATTGATGTATTTGAATGCAATAAAGTGCAAACGAGAGAGCAACAAATAATGAATGCTTCTGTGGAATTACTTTTTTCCTCCGATTCTTAAAAATATTTGAAAATATTCTTTAAAGACCGGAAAACTCAACAACGAATAATTAAAATAAGAATAAAAATATTTTTAAAAATCTTAGGAAAAAAGTAATTCCACAGAAGCATTCATTATTTTTTGCTCTTTCAGATGCATTTTATTGCATTCAAATCGATCAAATAATAAAGACGTGAGAATTAAAGTCGAAATTCTATAGGATTAACATTACGTCCACGAAATCAAAATGGCGGGTAGACGGGAGCCTTAAGACTCTATTGTAAATTTAGAAAGGATATTTTGCTTAAATTTAATAATAGTGAAATACTAGCTAGAACACAACTTCTTAACAATGGTGAATAAGAAAATATAACAATTCAGATCCATCTATAACTTTCTTAATAACGACCAACTTATAAGTATAATTTTAGTTGAAATGCAAACTGTAGTCTCCAAGAAAATAATGATAAAGAAAACAAAATAATGTTAGGAAAATTAATTTAAAACCAATGAAGTCAAATCCTACAGTTCATTTATTATTAACAATTTCTTAATGTTTTCAAAGTAAAAATAATTTGAATTTTTCAAAAAGTTATAGATCTTATATAATAAAACTTATTAATTTTTTTGAATAAAACTTTACTTATAAAATGTTGCTTTAAGCATAAAAATAATTAAAATGCTGATGTGTATACTTAAGATGCTGCTTGGCTGGAATCCTCTTGACAGACAACGTAGAACTAGCCGGAGCATTCTCTTTCTGAAGAACCTATGATTTGTCCTTTCACAATTCGGGTCGTTTCTTCCTTATTTTTTCACGGACTTAAGCAAGAACTTAGAAGTAATAATTTTGAATAATAATTTGACAATCAGGACCCCAGTGAAGTTACACAACTCCATGAATATAAAAAAAAACAACAATGACATTGCTTTGAGTTTTGATTTGCTCACTCGATCTGTTTTGACTTTTGATGAAGATGGGTTCTAGCAGTGCATGGAGTGGCACTCTGTTTTAGTTTTTAATAAGTCTTTTCAACAGTATTCAAATTATAAGTACATGCATTCTTACAAGCTTATTATTGTTCAAACTTAAGAATTTTAGGCATCGTTTGGGCACGCACTTTTTGCATGCTAAAATTATTATGTAAAACTTGCTATACCGATTCTTTGTCACTCTCTACTGCCTCCGCTCTCACCCGATTACTTAGACGATGGTCATATAGAATCAGATTAGCAATTGTTTCGATATTCTCAGCCAGTTTTGACATGGAAGAGAGACTGAAGAATAAATCATCTTCTACGTCTTTTTGGCAATCTTGAAAACTCTTAAACCACTGACAAACATTTGCACGTGATAAACACTCATTGCCTTACACTTCTTTCAATACATTATGAGTTTTAGTAGCAGTGTTTCCAAGTTGTATGCGAAATTTCACAAAAATCCGTTGCTCATTTGTTACATTTATAAATTTTCGGCGAAACAAAAAACAACTGTAATGCAAACGAAAGCTACGGCTATACGGAATTATTTACATAAGCCAAAAGCACTGCATTCGAAAGAGAAGGATTTTTCTTCGATCGGTAGTGTTTGATACATGCGAACTTCTTCAGTAGCAGTAGTGTCGAGGTTTAGAAACTACTCCTAGTACATATATATTATAAGTACAATTTTACCGATTAATTCTTTTAATCAGTTAAATCAGTCAATATCTAAGTTTTTTTTTATTTAATGAGAGTTTAATTGTAGAAAAAAAATTCTACACTTTTTTTAAAATTACTTATGCTTAAATGCACATTCTTTTGAAAAACTAAATTTACTTAAATTATGAAAGATTTTAAAAACTATTTTTAACTGTTGAATCCGTAGATTTGGTCCCTAGTATATTTAAACCTACATTGATAACTTTATTGTTTATTTACCCTCAAATTCATATGATATTCAATGGCATAAATCTTTTTTTTCTTGAGATGATTGTTGAGACATTGTTGATAGAGAGGTTGTACATACATGAAAATTTTGAACAAGTATTTTTATAAGCTGACTCGTTTTGACGAATATTTACCTTAAACTTTTTATTTATCTAAAAGGCCGCTTGCCTTTTATTCTATCCAAGTATTTAAAAGCTTTTTTCTCCATTGAAAGCAACGCTATAATGACAATCTTCCCGCAGATAACAGTTTTATATGAATATATGAATTCGCATTCATGTTGAAGAACTATTCTCAAGAAATGCATTATAAAATGGTTTCGAAAAAAAATATTGTATTAATTTATGTAATTCCTTTAGTACATTTATTTTTTAGATCATCATGAATTATTATATTATCGTATATCAGAGACTATCTTGTCAATATAGTTTGAACAATAATATAAATGTTCACTACATTACTTACATTTCTAATGATATCTCTGCAAAATTTACTTAAGCAATTAAAACTCTCTTCGGGAAACTGGTTTTATGATCTACGAAACATTTAATGCATAAAAATTATATAAAAATTGTAAAGATTTTATATCTGAAAATCTGTCAATGCAATTTTGTATCTATGTGTATATTATTTTATTTATCAGATGCTTAGATTGATTTTTTAAGTGCAATATCACTAAATGGTAACTATAATCATCGATAATTTTATCTCATCGACAAATAAATTAACAGTAATAAAATTTTCTACCACTGAAATTTATGGCCTTATTGTTGAACGTAATTAATAACAGCATGACAAATATCAAAGCTGAGTTTGTGCAATAAATAAGCAATGGAAAAGAAAATGCAATAATTATCCTTCTCAGTTTTGACTACTTGGCACTCCATTTTCAAGTAAATCAGTCATCCTAGGATTCATAAAAGACCAGGCAGCTTAAATGAAACTCAAAAAATAATAAAAACACTACAATTACAAGCCGCTTACATAAGTGACAGTGGTTGATTTTGCAGATAAAGCGAAATGAAACTGTTAAAGTTGGCTTGTAACAGAAAGAAAATGGGGTTAATTTTAATGAAACAGATTATAAATTTTAACAAAGGGTAAAATAAACTTGTAGAACAAAATTCAGGATACAAGCATTGATTGAAAATATGGTCAGTTAATTCAAAGCAGAAAAATTTAAAGAATATAATAAGTAGTCTCTCTCTCTCTCTCTCTAAAATACAAAGATTAATTGTAATTAACTGTAATTATATTCTAAATATTATTATAACGAATAGTGCCACACAAATTAGGAACATAATTCAAAAACTGAAAATATTAAGTTAAATTTATGAATTGAAAGCAGCAAAGGTTATACTTACCGGTAATTTCCGAAAGAAATGCTACCCTTTCTCAATCTACTAAATTTAAGAGTTAATTACACTTCTAGCCATTAAAATTGCAACACAAGTAAGGAATGATCTGACAAACATCAAATCACATGAAAATGAGAAGAATTTAGGATATTCAAATGATTAGTACACCGCTTAAAATAGTTAGGGAAAATTATGATTTTGGACATAAACTGCGGATGAGGAAATATTTTTGGTGACTAATGTATTATGTATAAATATTGTAAGGTATGAGAAAGGGAAAGAAACAAAGAACAATGAATAATTAAATTTAATTGATTACATTTAGCATTAAAATAAAAAAATACACAATTCGTGCATAATATACAAAAAAACCAAAAAAGGTGATTTCTTGGAAAGAAAAGAGTTTCAATAAGGGATATGGTTTCCCCTGACCAAAATCAATCTCACACACCTACGAGGCATCGAATGAATGAGGTTATTATTAAGGGATAGGGTTATTCTATCCCACTCATGCAGAAGAAAGCTTTCCATTTGCTTTATTGTTTCTGGAGGTTATGAGCGACTAGCAACCCTTCTCTTCAGCATGTCCCAAATGTGTTCCATTGGGTTCATATCTGGGGAAAATGCTGCCCATCGATTCGAAGAATTTTTTCGTAGCAAAAGAAACTGTCCGCCAACTGAGCACGATGTAGCCTGGCTTTATCGTCCAGGAGAATGAATCCATCCCCGATTGTGGCTGTGTATAGAACCTGAACAGGTCTGAGAATCTTATCCCTATATCGCTGAGCTGTTAGTGCTCCATTTCTGTAAAACCACAATTCGGTGCGGTCATTGATACAAATAACTGCAGAGACCATCACTCCGGCTCGACCAAATCGGACACATTCATTCACAAATGCAGAATTATTTCGAGTTCATAATTCTCTCCATATGAGAATCCACCTATTGTCAGCTTGTACTTTAAAACAAGACTCGTACGTGTAGAGTACATTGCTCCACTCATTTTGCCCCATAATGAGATATTACTATGCCTAACTACTGCGGGTAGCACGATGTGCCATTGTTAACGAAACACAAATCATAGATCTGCAAACCCACATTCCGGAGTTTGTTTCGAATAGCTTGATTCAAAACTTTGGTACCAGTAGTGCTCTGAAGGTGCTGTTGCAATAAAGTGGCATTCATAATGCAGTTTCTTCTGGCCGTTAATTCTTCTTCCTTAATCTGGCCGTTAATTCTTCTCCTTCCTTCTTAATACCTTCTGCAGTTTCTTCTGGCCGTTAATATTATATATTGATCCTCCTTTTAAGTTGTCTCAGGCGTACAATCTTATCCTGAATTTCGATAAAAACTTCCAGTTTCCAAAACCCGATTCCATAGTCTAGAAATCACCCTTTGAGGAACTCCTAAAGCTTACGCTACATTGGATCGCATTTCTCTCGCCTCTAAAAAGCCAATAGCCCTCCGAGCTACTGATACATCTAAGTCCTGTTCCTAAAACATAATATTCACTGTTACAAAATATTCAACATGTATCAATTATTTTTAATCACCTCGTACCAAAAAAGGCCACAGGTCGTTTTTATATCCTAATCTAAAATGCTCAGTTTTCTACATCACAGAATAAACAGTAGCATATATTCTACTTTGTAAACATTATGAATTTCCTTTTGAACCATATCTTTCCAGTTCTGTTAAAAATGTTGTCATTTATATAGTTGTTTTATATTAAACTAACAATGTCCCCTAATTAATTGTTTTGAGCAGTGTATAACAGTGCATTTAGACGACGATGAAAAGAGAAATATCTGAAACATTGCAAAGAAAAAGGTTGAGTAGTGGATTTCTCATTAGGAAAATGCTTTCTAAGAATGTCGTGTGATCAGAATATCGTGCTATAGTTCTAATAAGAAGCAGAGATGTTTACCAGCAAGTGTCGGAACACGATTTAGTCATGATCGTTACCTATATAGAGTGTGGATTATCATTCCGTGATATCTCCCGTCGTACTGGTTGATTTCCAATAACTGTGATGCGAATATAGAATCAATGGATTTCTGAGGGTTATACTGAACGGCATGCAGGATCTCAACGCCATCCCATGACTAACATTCGAGAAGACAAATTTCGGTCGGTCCTGTAAGACTATACAACCACATCACAGACCATTATTCTGGAAATGGGCATGTTTGCAGTACGCCCAGTATCCGCTCGTAAGGTGCAACAGCATTTGCAACGTTGTTAATTCTCTTTAAGCCTACCATTACTTCGAATTCCATTGATAATGCAGCATAGAGAGAAATAGGTGACTTTAGAGCGCCAATGGATAAAGCTGGATACAGGAGTGGCACACTGTCATCTTTTCAAACGAGTCTGGCTTTTTCTTGCAGTATGCTGATAACCGTATACGTATCTGGAATCTCCGAGGAGACCGCTCGTCTCCAGCTCCCATTCAATATCGTCATAGGTGACCAACACCTTGTGTGATGACTTGGGTTGCCATTGGGTACACGATACGCACATCTCTAGTTGAGAATGATGGTAATTGGAACAACAATTGATACATTTCTGACACCTTACAGCCAGTGGCTGTGCCCCATTTTCGAGTCCCACCTAACGCAAAACCACAGGTTGTATATCGTGTTCTGACCATCCTCGATACGCAGGGTATTCGATTAATATTCTGGATAACACGGTCTCCATATCTGTTCCAATTGAAAACATCTGGTCATGGATTGCTGAGATACTTGCCCTCCTCCCCTCTCTAGTTAATACAGTCGAGGAAGTGTGGCATACTCTTGAAATAGCATGGAATGAGTAGTGCAATTGTGTCATCCAAAACAAGTCCGACTTTAAGACTAATGGGGTAAGGGCCATTTTAACTGCTACGGGTAGCAGCTGTTTCCACTAATTTCATACCCTTATAAGCCCCCAAATTGCTTGCAAATTTAATCATTTTTTTCTTGATTAAATACTATTTAGGTGGAATAAGTATGTTTCTTTTGTATTTGCTTTGCTTTATGGAGTTGCAATTTTAATGCTAAGCAGTGTATTATTAACAGTTTAAGATTCAGCAATTGTCTACTGTTGCTTTTATTTAGGAGAAAATGCTAACGATCAAGGGAAGTTTTGAGGTTTCAGATATATAAGGAGATATTATGTGTGACCAATTATTGCATTATTAGAACTACTTCTGGTTATTTACTGTGAGATATATTAAGACTTGTTAAAATTATCATACCTTTAATTGATGGAGAAGAATATACTTTTCAACTGCAATCTGACACAGAAGTATAGATATATTTTTACATTAAATGGGCTAATCTATTTCTCTGCTGATAGTTTGATCTAAATGATACGTTACTCAGAATACTGGATCTTTCAGTTGAAGACTCCATTCAAATCATAGATTGTGTGTTCGTCTTTCTATTGCTAGTTTTTGAATAGGCAAGCCACTTTTTATAGAATTGTTCGCACATTTCACTGAATTCGTGGAAATATTGTCATATCGGTCATGAATCGCCAACTTTAGTTCCGCGTACTTAAAGATAACCTAAGACTCAAAACGAGAACCTCAGAGACGGATCGCAATGCATCCAATTATCCATCACATAACTAAAACTGAACTTTTCAGAAAAGACACAAGCTCTAAAAATGGAATATAATGTTTATTACGAACATAATTAAACAATTGTAGATATTGTTACGCACTCGAGATGAAACTTCGCTGCATCGTTTCGCTTATAAGGAAAAGTTTGTTTTTCAGACATATCCTCAGTCATCCAAGAAACGCTGGACCTCTTAATCTTAGCTACAAATTCGGGGATCTGTGTGACAAAAAGAAGGCTCAAAAACTTCTATAATATTAGTGATATCTCGACTAGGAGGAAAGTTACTGACTTTTCCTGAATTTTGGATGAGACGTCTTACCTAGCTGTAGAGGCTACAAATAAGGAGAGATGCGAAGCACTGTTGATCAATCGGGGAATTTGTTAAGTTGATTTGGCGCTGATCATTGGAATCTGCAGAGAAACTGTTAATAGCGTGGAAGAGTGAGTCTGTAGAGAAGTAACCTATAATTTGTCAGAGTCAGTACGAAGAATTACCATGGGAATTTGTCCCTAGTGTGAAACTAGTATGATGGAATGAAGAATACTAATAAAAGTGCTTTAATTGAAATTACAAGTGCTTTATTTGTTCATGTTGGGTAGCTAACCTTTATAAGTACTTTGTTTTTAGTTTCTGTTATTTACTTACTAAGAATTTTTACCTGTGTTCGTCTTGCGTTAAATATTTTTTAGAAAAATCATCATTTACCACTATACTTCGTGTTGGACTGATTTCACTCGTAAAAACGAGAAATTTTTGTAAACTTATAACATAAAGTTTAATAATTGAAAATCCTAACCGGTAACCTGCAATACGTCAAATTGTCCCACAAATAAATGCAACTGAATGTTTATATAAGCTGAAAGATAACATAATAAAATAAGAAAGTGAAAAAAAAATCATTGAATTTAAAAAGAATTAGAGGAATTTGGTTCTATAATTATGTAAGAAAACTTCAAATAGCATTTTAGAAATGAAAAAGTAAGTTTGAGTAAAATACCATTTTAACATACTGGCTGGTGCAATTTTTGAAATGGTGCTAAATGCGACATTTTCAATATCTATGCCATTACACCAGGAAATAATGTGATGTTTTTTACTGAAAAACAAAAACTCGTGGAAAAATTACGTTTTTCACGAAACACGTAAGTAGTATAATACTTACGTGAAAAAAGGAAATATCACTTAAATAACATCCAGAAGCAAGGAAGGGAAAAATACTCGAAGACACTGCAACAAGAAACAAAATAGCGTATTGCATGAAAGGCAAAAAAAAAAAAGGGGGGTACATTAAAATAGCAATAAAAATTCTTAAATCAAGGTTGACAAGATTTCAACGCATTCACCTTATTTTTAAGGGACGTCCATGTATCCAGGCTGGTAAACGGTGATGACAAAGTGAAGGAAATTTCTAAATATTTACCAAGCCTTAACAAGCGAAATTTCAATTATATCGGATCAGCTGCCATCAAACTAAAATTCACAACATATTTTTTTATAATTGTGATTTTCTCCTCCTTAATTCTGATATAGCCATTCACAGTCACATTTTAAACCCACTCTATTAGTTTATGGTAATTCATCATCAACAAAAATTTTCCTCACTGTGAAGTACACTAAAACATGATCCACCTTAAATTCACTGTACAATTTGCAAAGCATCAGATAGAACTTAAAAGAGAAATTTAGGCTTAGTTTCTTCCAGGCAGGATTCGAACATTTTAACTATAGTAAAAAGTATGAAATGAATAAATATCACTAAAACAGTAAACTGTATGAGAAAGAGAAATTCCTAAGGCAGTTCAACTCAATAAAATTAATAAGCAAACAATTTATTAAAATTTACAAATAAACATTATTTAGAACTTCTTTGTATATCAAGTAATCAATTAGAACTTAAAGAGAAATTTAAGCTTAGTTTATCAAGCAAGAATCAAGAGGAACGTAAAACACAAAATTTAAATGTAATGAATTGTATTTATGCTAAAAAAAGAACTTCTAAGTATGTTAACTGAAACAGTAAGTATTACGAAATCAATTTCCAATATCATCAGTTTTATACAAAAAATTAGGCTTTTCTAAGAGCAAGAATCATGGTTAATTACTATAAAACAATCAAATTAATAAAAGCCTGTCCACAGTCAACTTAAAATACAAAAATAAACTATAATTTAACAAATAATGTATTTTAATTTACTATAATGCCGTTTCTTTTGAGGCATAACGCTTGAACTGAAACATAATCACTTGTTCGGAGACATGACAGAAACTGTTACCAATTATTACATTGCCTGGGCAAAAAAATAATGACTTTAAATGATGATTCATTCAAAAATAAATCATTATTATTTTACAAACTATAGAAAATTATCTTAATTCTACTACTGTGAAATACATAAAATCAATTCTACGTGCGAAAATAAACAAGGTAAAAGGCTTACCTCGCTTTCGAATCCAAAAGGCGGGATGAATCAATCTGCCGTTTCGCTTTAAAATCCTAAATGGCAATTTGAGTTGTTCCGGAAAATTCTACACAATAACTACATCAAAGAATGACGTCTAAAATTGTTATTATTTTTGCAGAATTATATTAAAATAAGATTATCTACTGATATTAAATTTGACACTTGAATTAGAATACAATTATCACTCAAAGGAGATATACACGACCGATGAGTTCGAAAGTTCAGTTCGTAATGGTTTGTTTTCCCGCTCCAATCTTCACTTCCCTTCAGAAAACGTCTGGTTTCCTCAGCTAGGTGGCGTAGCTTGTAGCAGAACGGAACAACTACAAAGAACAAATAATTATATATAATTATTTCTAAATCACAACAAGAACAAAAAAAAATCTACATCTAACCAATTTCTCAAGTAGATATACAATGAATTAAACTCAACGCGTATTATACACTTAAAATTTAAATTTTTAAAAATCTAAGGCAAAATTCAAAAACGGCCTTCAGGTCCATACTATAAATATCTACCGATTTTTTTTTACCAAATTCCGCTTTCTTGTGTCTGTCCGCTGCATGAAATGTACACACATACACAAATTTATAATTTTCAATTTCCGCATTTACAGTGAAAGCAAAATCCATTTTAAATTTCCATTTAAAATAATCTAAGACAAATTTTAAAAAAAGCAGCTCTTAAGGTGCACATTATGAATATCAATAGATCTTTTGCAACAAATGTCGTGCTCCTGTGTTTCGTAACCTATCCGCTTCAGCTGTAATCCATTCCACATAAAACACACACAATATATAAATTGTCAATTTTTAAAGCGTAGTAATGGTAATTTCCTCTTTAAAAATTTTTATAAAGCATACTGTTAACTTTTTTAAAAATCAAAATGTGTTCTAGGAGTTCATTACAAATATTCACAGTTTCTTTAAGCTAAATTTCATGGTCCTGTATCCCGTAGTCTTACTGCTAGCCTGACGAAAGAAATGGTAAGCTCTTCATTTTATTAATATAAATTTTTATTATTTGGAATTTAATTTCAGAAAATCAATTTGATATCTAGAAAGATAAAAAAGTTTTAAAGTGTATAAATATACTCATATGCAAAAAATAATTGTTAATAAGTGATCTATAGACAGGTAGAGTGAAAACGAAAATAGAAACTGCTTTACTGTTATTTCCATTATAACATTATTGATATTCTCGACATACTTTTAATAAAAATAAGATTATGTTTTAAAAAGAATGTATCACTAAAATTTAATAATATGGAAAATTAAAGTTTGTAGAATAACCACGGATAAAACTTTAATTCAAATTATAAAAAGGAAATAAAATGTTTTGAGATCTGAAAAATGTTTATCAGGAAAACAATTTCAAGTTAAGGATGAATTATACAATATTATTATAAAATTAAAGTAATCAATAAAATTCAAATTATAAATTCTTATTTAGTTCCTTTTAATTTTTAATCTATTTAGTTTTGTATGCTTTATTTAAAATAGTTCATATAATTTGGGACTTATTCAACCTTATTTTAAGCAATTAAAATAAATTTTGGAAAGCATAAAACTTCTGATGCCCTTTCTTAATTGCTGAATTATTCTGCAATTATTCCTTAACAAAGTCAATAATCATTAGCCTCCTAATAAAGATACGTAAGTGTAAGATAAAATACTTTACTAATAATCACTAAAGAATAGGTAATGTCACACTCTTTCGAATCCCACTTAAAACGTTAATTCTGTATTATGCTCTAATAATGATATCTGAGCGTACAAAATTATTTGTTCTGATTCAGACATTTCTCACTAACAGCCAAATTTATATTAGCACTTCAACAGGAATTCACTTCATTCCAAAGCTTTAACTATGATGCTTCAAACCAATTATAAATATCTATCAGGATACCGTCATTTTCGATGTCCCTTCCTTCTCCTTTCAATTTTATTTCATTTATATATGATTATTTCAAATTCAATTCACTTCACTTATATCTCCATCCAATTAGTCTAGTTACATTTCATTTGGTTTTTTAAGAAATTATGATTTTACGCAATTTCATTTATTATAAAATCCCTAAGGTAAGTGAAGAGATAATCACGAATAGACCAACGTCAAAAACTTCTTAAACTATTTATATACTTATATCTCAATTCCCGTTGAAATATCTATATCATTTTTACAATAAGAGAAAACAAATTTTTGAATGAATATTTTTTAATTTCAAACCTTGCTACACAGAAAATTGATCAAAATATTTTGAGGCATACATGTGCCTAGGAACCATGATGAGAACTTCTGTGATAGTATATACTATGAGTATTTCACAACATCAAGTTAAATATCAAGTTTACAATCGAATAAAAATTCTCATAGTTTATTCACTCTCAATGCATCTACCCCTCTTATCCTCATAATTCACATAGTTTTATTTCTATATCACAAGAAACTATTAATTCAGAGCTTAGAATTAAAAGTGATATTTACTCAAATTCACTATCATAATGTGAACTTCCATAAATAGTACTTAGAGAAATAATTATTTACATCTCAGTATATTTTTTCCAGCAATTTTCTGAATTTCTGGCTTCGTAACTAAAAAATGTTCTTTTTTCGACATTAAGCGATATGCATTTAGGAAAAATGTAGATGTATAATATTGTACTAAAAATAAGTATTGAAAATGGTAATCAACAGAAAATTTTATCAATGTTTTTGAAGAAATGCTTTTGAACAGCTTCAAAGACTGTAGTTAGTATTCTGTTAGGTGAAGATTTTTCTTCTGAAAATGGTGTATATAGCAGAAATTTATAATATCATCAGTGAGCAGATATCTTCTACATTATTTGAAATTTTAGCATGGCTTCTTCGCCAAGAAATGTCATTATTCTGAATGTAATGAAGTTCCTGTAGGGCCAAACTAGTCATGATTCTTGGATGTAACACGCACAGTAATGCAAATGTCAATGTAATGTTTGATAAATCCATGGATGAATAAATCTGATTTGCATCAATGAGGTTTGTATTACTAATTAATCATAATATTGAGTCAACTTAAAATACATATTTGATGCACTTATTAGTTACACATATATTTTTGATGTAAAATTAGACTACCCTAATTGTTATTTGAATCAATTACATCCTTCCATCCGAAATTATCAATTATATTCTTCCATCCGAATACGAAGGCACAAAGTCATCATCAGTAAGTAAAATTAAACTAATAATGATCAAAATATTAAATAGTGATATTCATCATCGTCATATAAGATTAGTATTATCAATACAAGCTCCATGAGTTATGCTATTTATTAATTTCCTAATATATGTGGTATTATTTATATCCATCTGCTGTGGTTTATTGTATTGATTCCCTTCACTCGAATGCCTTGTTTTTGGTAATTATTATACATCGGTTTCCAAAAATCATAAAAAAATCGGAAAAATTGTGTTTCCAATGCCATCATAAGTGAATTTTCATACAAATTACGTGGTATATACAAAAGTTAATTCTTCATCAGAATGTAAATGAAAATCAGTGGAAATGTTGTAATGGATTGTTGTTGGACACTTCTGAAAACATGTTGAAAAGTTTAAGTACTTTCTGCGAGTAGAAAATACGTAGTGAAATTCAAAGATTGTTATTTTTAGATATAAATATTTAAAGTCATTTATCTGAAAAAAATAGACTGGTGTACCTTTAAAAAAATCGAAACAGGTCAGAGTTAATCCTATACTGAAAATTGAAGGACAGGATTTCTTCTTCATATCGTAAATTATGGCTTGTACTTATGAGAACGTATTCAGATTTTATTATCACTCCCAAGGCCTAGAGGGCAATCGCCACAGATTTGTGCTAATTTCAGCTAACATTATGGAGGTAGTGAACCGTGATACCCCAGTATATCTTGGGTCTTCTCTTTACGCAGTGAATTGATGTCTGGTATGTAGATCAACTGCCAGCAAATTGATTCTAGAAGGAGGGTTGTGTTGAAGGCACTTAATATTGTCTATGCCCCTCATACTACGCAATTAAAATAGAAGGCTTAGTTGAACCCCCACGCTATCCAAATAAAAGTGTCATTTGCGTAAATCAATGCTATATTGTAGCTATTTCACCAGGAAATGAGCTTTGTATTATTTTTGTAATTTTTATTTTGTTGAACTTTAATAATAAAAATTGTTGATGAGAATTCATTATCAGGAACTGCTTATCAAAGTGTGCCTTGACCAGTTCTTAGAATACGACCACCATTGTTTGGAATTAATGAATAGGGGCATTTGCAGCAATGAAAACATTATGTAGTTGTAAAATGAAGAGAGAATGTCCCGCTTTGTACACTTGCACAAATTTTATTCTAATAGAGACATGTTCCGCTAGCGATCTGGCATCATTTGGAACATTGATGCAAGGGAATTACATCTTATCCAAAAATTGGAAACGGAGGGGAATTTTAGAAAGGAGAAGGATCAGGGCGTAAGAAATTTGTTGGTTGTCCACGAAGTAACACCTTAGCATATTCAGTTTTGTAACTGTCTCTCATGCGATACACATCGTACTGCGTGCTAGTGCCGGTTAAACAAGTGACGTCAAAAAATCAGCTATTCAGATGATTGACGTAAGTAATTTATTTAAATACCAAATGTAGGTATTTCTTAGGTATCGAATTTTTAATCACCTCACCACTGTCAATGGTGTCCCACTTTTCTAATTTTAAAATCTGGTCACCTTATCCTACACTTTCTTCATTTACATTAAAATGTATGCAATCAGATAACCCTTGTTACTGTACTTATAATTTAAACTGTGCAATGATCATCTGAAAGAAATCCACATGAAATACGTAAAAATAGAGAATTTAAGCATAATTGATATACTGCCCATTGAAGATAATCATTCAACCACAGTCTTCTTTCTAATGAATTATTCGAAATTATTATGAAGTTTGGTTTCATTGATCACTTTACTTAATATCTGGTAATATTTTTTGGGGAAGAGAAATAGAGAGAGAACAGTTAAACCTCACATCTATTATACTTTTCATGAACATAACAACAAACTGATCAT
>BMAW01119464.1:0-15018 GCA_019974015.1 Nephila pilipes
TTGGTATGCTTCGTTGAGTCGAAATTCCATAATTAATATTGCGCCACAGAAATCAAAATAGACCGTGACGGGAGCCTTAAAGGGTCAGAATGTATAAGATTTTCAATACATTTGCGTTACAAGGAGTGTGTTTGAAAAATTCTCATCATAAATAGCCCACAATTTAACGAGTAGAGCCGGAAGAGAACGAAACATCATAAAACTTACTGAACTCATCAATCAGCCTCCTTGTATGAAAAAAAAAAGAAAAAAGAAATGGCGAAGCAAAAGAAAGAAGACCGGCGACAGTCAGGTTGGTTATTAAAGGTCTCAAATTCTTAACGGTCTGCTCTCGCTCTCATGAACAAGAGTTTCTTTCTTTGGTATGGAGATAGCGATAGAGAGCAAATCGGGTTGATGAAAGCTTTCTTTAGAATTCTACTCCTCAGTACACACTCATCGATGACAGCAACGTATGCAAGATCGCTAATAAAATGCTAATACTTTTATTTTAAATCAGATACAGCTTTTATGAGATACTGTTGCTGAAAAGGTTGTTATCTACATCGTCACACGACATTGGTTTGTTTTGTGTTGATGCTTCTGTGATGTGGATGGTTTTATTGAAAAGTGTCCTCGCCAGGCTCATATTAAAAATTAAACTATAAATTTACACATAAATAAAAATCTTATTTTTCTATATGTAATGCATAGCGAAAAACAATTTCTCCCAAAAGGAACTTTTACATCGCTTGGTAAATTTGTTTTGAATTAATTTATTATATTACTTGTTCTATTTTCAAAAGCTCCTTTGTTGTCTTTAATAATATAAATTTTTTGATACAAAACATTCAAGAAAAGCCAAATTAAAAGAAGTAGTTAAAATCTTGAGGTAAAATGGTGCCTCACAACTATTTTAAAGTTGAATTATTTTATACATTCCAGTTTCATTTCTTGATCCTTTGGATGTGATTTAAGGTAATACATAACTATATGTAGACAAATATTTTAATATTTATTTATGTTTTATTTCAATCAAATACAAAATTAAGAGAAATGTATTGATTTATTTTAAAAATAAGTTATTCAGGTCAGCTATGACATTTTGTGATGTAACTGAAACAATTGCCTTTGATGGCTGCTCTTTTGATATGAGGCGAAGTCAATGGGAAAGGAGAAATATTCTAGTAATTCTTATGTACGATATTTTAAAATTGGTTTTATCTCATGGAATGATTCTTCTCGTTAAAGATTAGTTATTACATAATAATACTCATTTTGTTCTTTAGCTTAGAATAAATTAAACACTAAATGAATTTTCAATTTTTAAGTAGTTGTTATTAGTTCAAAAATATTTGTTTTGTATTTCTGATTAATTTGATATTTTAGACTTGATTTTGGTGGAAAAATAATTCTCAATTAAAAGTAGTTTTACGTATTATTACCCAATTAGTCTGAAGCTTATATGTAATATATATATATCACAAATGACATAGGTGTTAGTTCAACGTTAATGCAACATTCATTACATGGCCGAAAAATCATTTATTTGATTGTAGCAACTTTAGTCGGGCTTCGCATCTATGGCCAGATACCATAAAAATCTCAGATGATCATCAGAGAGGGGTGTCTGAGCAAGAGAGGAATAAGAGAGAACGTTTTCGCTGTGTTTTCGTTTATATGGAAATTTCACTATATACGTCAGAACCACATGGTCAGGATGGAGGACTTCAAGGGAATTTAAGTAGACTTAAAGTTTGGAAGGATCATCCTTACAAGTCTGTACCGTGGAAGAATGCTGATTTCGCAGATTTTAAGGTGCATTATTGAATAAAATAAAAAAATAAAAAGGTATCAGGAAATAAGAATGAGCATTATTTTTTTAAGGAGAATGGGAAAATTCAAATAATTAAATTATTATGGGGAGAAATTAATAGGAATTAAATTAAATTATATATATATATATATATATATATATATATATATATATATATATGATTTTATATATATATATTATAAACTGAATTAAATTTATGAACAAATTTTAAAAAAATAGAGCTTACCAATATAGTTTGTGCACTTATGCACCAAATTTCAACTCTTATAGTGTAATGTTAATGTATTTTCAATTTTACACTTCTATTAATTATAAGCAAACTTGCAGCATTTATCGATTAAATTGATCTTTTAGAATTGATTTTGTGTGATGGAACTGTTGTTCTCAAGTAAAAAGAAAGTAGTTATAAGATAATGTTGCTCGAACGCTCTTGATGAATCAATAGCTTAGATATCATAAAGCTATTAAAAAATTATGAGACCAATTAAAAGAAAAAAACTAATCAGCACTTTTTCGTCTTTGATTTTGTTTATATTACATTTTGACATATAATTGCATATATTTTCTAGTATTTATCTTTTTTTTTTCGTATTGCGATGAGTTCAGTTTCCTCAGCTGTTGCTTGCGTGACGTACAAAAGGTCATTATAACGATTTATTAAATAAATGAAATCTTTATCTTTAAAGAGAGTTTAAAGGCAGCTTTATAGTGTAACACTGACAGTTTCTTCTGAACACTCCTGCCCAGCGGAACGTTCGTACCTCATTAATTGATTGATGCACCTTTTCTGATTGGCACGATTCTATTTTAATTTTTTTTGCTCTTCTAAAATAAGCGCAGAAGAAGAAGAGGCAAAAAAAAGAATTGCAAACTAAATAAGCAAAATAAATCTATTTGAATGTAACTGTAGATAAATTCAGTATAAAACACAACATTCTCTTTTGAATAACGAAAAACAACAAATTTCCATAATCCAAGAAAACAATAGTGTTAAAATACGAACAACTGCCGTTTTTGTTCTTTAGTTACTGTACTCTCCAAATGCGTATTTACTCACTTTCAAAGCAATTTTTTTGACTGATTTTAACCCATTATATGAAACGCTATGTTTGGAACTGTACGGAAGTATTTGTTTATAGTTATGGATGACATACTTTCCAGCTTAAAATGTGGGTTGAGTTTTCTCGCAAAGTGTCGGAAATCTCGTTAGTATTATTAAAATAGGTATACTTAATTCATTAATAGCATGCATAGCAATTAATAACATTCGTTTAATAGCATATCATTTCATAGGCATGCTTAATTCATTAATTTACGTTACTAAACAATCACATCGTATTGTTATAGTTCGTTCGTGAATAATGTTAGGTCTGTCAATGTTAAATTTTATTCACTATGACACTATGAAATTGTGCAAATTAAAATTAATTCAGAAATTGAGGGGAGGAGGAACCAGAATAACATTCAAAAAAAAGGAGAGGGCTTAACATTATAATAAAAATGTTTAATTCAAAGGAAACATTCTTGAAATTTTTTTTTTCTGTATGTTATTTCTCTCTATGTTTCTGCGATTCATAATCCTAAAGCAATGTGCTATAAACTTAGCAAATGCAAATCTATTTTTAATGTCACATACGGTTTGCAAGTATATGGTGTTATGAGCAGAGAGAGTTAAAACAGGTTATGCAATATAATGCCGGCCTATACGACGCCCATCGTTTCCTAGAAGATGTCTTGTTGACAGGGTACTATTTTTTATGACAGCTGAAAAACCTCACTTGATAAGATAATAGAGTGCTTAAATGTAAGCAATTTGTATAGCCTAATTATTGTTCCCCTTCAATCTGGGCCGGGAGCTCAGTCGACTGAAATACAACCCTTTGGCCGTTTTGTGACGCTTTTTTTTCTTCCTTTTTTGGATGTCATTGGTCTGACGTCTACCCTGACAAACCTTTCTTCTTTGATGTGGATTTCGAAACTGACAATCCATAATTATTTTAAGTGGAACTGCGCAAAAACATTAAAATTTGTAAACAAATTATTTAGTGCATTGTGAAATAGACTACAATTTGATCTTTGGTTAAAGATACCTATTAGCCACCTAAGGGGCTATTGTTTTAGGTGGGGCGTTTTGACGTACTAGATTACTTTTCAATTTTTTATCTTTTGTTTCGATTTTAATTACATTTAGCTTGAATATATTCAATTTAATGATTTACCGTTTCCTTTAATTTTTGTTACATGTAGCAGATATAATATTCAATTTCATAATATATCGTTTCCTTTAATTTTAATATCGGAAAAGTTTACTGTTGTCCATTTCCCGATATTCCGTTATTTACTTCAATTCTTATATTTAATTGAGCAATTTAATGATAATTATAAAAATAAAAAAAAACGCTCCTTGGGTGGCTAAATCTGTTCTTTGCAAAATTATGCATAGAAATTCGTTTGGAAAGTATTTTTAATAAGGTATAAAATAAATTAATTTCTCGATGTAATAAAATTTAAAGTTGTGCAGTAACCTCTCGAGTAACCCGGCAAATATCGGACTAAAGCACCGCCGGATTATTGTAAAATCACTAAAAGTAACGCATTTAAATTGCAAAAATTATACATAATTGTTTAGCATTTAATTCGGTACACACAAATAAATTGTCAAATACACACGGAATTGCTAAAACTGCACAAATCTAGTATTTTATATTGAAAACCTATACATGGTCCCAACAATTTTTAAATAAGCTAAAATTTCTTATCATCCGGAAGGCAATTATAAATGAGAAATGTATTAAAAAAGCAAGTGTTTTAGAAAAATAAGTATCGCAAGAAACTCAACAATTCATTGTTGGAAATGAAACCAAGTAAATATGATTAGAGTTAAGTAGCCATGAGATTTCTTAAATTAATTTATTACTGTATTAAATATATTTGTCTCTTTCGAAAAAAGTTTTCAATTCTAAGGAACATGAGATTACTGGTTATTAATTATTGTTTACACTTTTAAACTGCAACCGTTTCCCTTAACTAACCACTGGGATTATTTGACTCCAATGTATTAGAGCCTTGTGAAGGAACTGTGATTTATGTAAATGAACCAAAGACACTAAGAGCATTTAATAATAGGATCCGATCCGAAAGAAACGGATCCCGATATTCGAAGTCTGCTGTCTAGAGTTAGCAAGATAAGCAAATATTATAATAATAATAATTAATTTGAATTGAGTTAAGTAAACAGCTCCAGATATTTAGTTTATTTGTATTATTTATTCAAAGATTTGAATGACCTGGTTAGAGATTATGGTGGATATTTTCTGGAGTAAATATATCTCTCCCTACATATACCAACGAAGCGATTTCGTCACAAAATGTTTTTATTTTCTTCCAATTCATTTTACATTCATTCCTTTCTGTGTCTAGTTGAGCTAAGAAAAATTTCTAAAGCAACAGTCTATGTTTTATTTCACAGTGAAAGAGAAAAAATATCCCTACTTAACTGAATACGATAAACAATGCAACGAATTCATTAACTATTAAATAGATTTTCTGTAAATTTTCTGTGACATCACATAATACGTCATGCGTCTCACGCCTATCAATTGTGCTAATTTAAGCTCTGTGAGACATTGACCGTAGCTAAGACAAAAGCCTTCGCTCAGGATTTGGTTATTAATAATTTCATTCATTCCTCTACATCAGATCGATATAACAGCTCGCACTAAATGAGTATTATGTCTTCACATTTGATGATAAAATAGTAATGCCTCTAAATTTTATTTTGTCGATTCTCAAACAATTTGAAATTATGTGGGTTATAATTTTTTTTTACTACATAGGTACCTGATTCAATTCTTCAGCTTATTAAATTCGTACTATTAGTTCACACTCTCCCTATATATATCTTGTTAAAATTTTCAATCGTTAATAAAATACTTTTAATTGATCCACTCAAGTTCGAATACATTTTTTAAAACTTGTAGTGTGACACTTGATGTTAATACAGTTTTTTCAAATATTAATTCATTAATTAAATTAAAATTGGGGAAAATGCAGTTTAGCCCAACCACTTGGCGCGATTTCAAAAATTGCCAAACTCAGCGATTTTTTTTTGGCTGAACGTTAATCCCTTAAGCGAACCAGGATAGCCCAATTTGGCAAAATACCGCCAAATAATTCCTGTCCCCAAGGGTGGTTGAGTTAAACTGCATTCCAACCATTTAATTTACCAGATGATATAAGAAACAAGCCAATGCTTTTTCTATGTCCTTTGTCTTGCAATGACAAAGTTGATAGAGCGTCGGTGTAGAATCTTCATGCCTTCGGATCGAATCTCGTCGAAAAGTAAAATTTTTTTATTTGATTTTCAAATAATGAATTTATGGGAGAAAATTTTTTCTCTTATATAAGATATTTAGCAGGATATAAATTTAGGAATAAATACGATCAGTGACGAAGCGCGTAGATCGCTGGAAAAAAAAATTATTTTGCCACTTAATATTGTGATTCTGTCATATGTATATACGTATTCATATTAATTGTAATTGCTTAATAAAAAATAACTGAAATAAAAAATTTCTTTGTGGACCTAAGTAAGATATGAATTATTTTTTTTTATATTACTTGTTTTATTATAATTTGACATACGAGTGGAGGCGATTGAGATTGGGGAAGGAGTTAGCAACAATCCCACTTTTTTGGAATAAAAATTAATTTTTATTCTATATTAGCCCCTAAAACTGGAAAATATAAACAAAGCATTTGTATAAAATCTGCTGTATTACCATTATAATTGACCTTTCCTATCATTTATTTAAAAAATTTACTTTGTGGAAGTATGCACAAAATGATGCCATGCATCGGGACACTGTTATTAGAAACATGCGTCATACTAACCGTTTCATAAATCATCCCAGCACTAATAGTGATTCGCTCAGCAGGTGTAGTATGTGCTGTGAGGAAGGGTAGCCAATGTGGATGAAAGAGTGGAAGTCTGTAGCAGGCGAAAGCAAAGACACTTAATTTATTTTAAAACACAGAGACTAAACATGTGACAATGAATATTTATTTTACATTGCATATCTTTCTATAATACAGTTAATTGTATGGTTTTGAGCACCTAATTAAATGTTATTAACTCAAGTAGTATATAAGAATATTTTTTCTTTTTCTTTGCATATTTTTCAATGTGGTGTGTTATGAAACAAGGCCTAAAGCTAACTCACGGATTGGAGTTTGGTATATGTATGAATGTATACACACACTCACAGGGTGCCCATTATAGTCCCTTGCCACCCTCTTAACTTCCGAACGGCTGCTGCTATATTCGTAAAAGTGGTGTTTAGGTATAGTAAAGTACCCATGCGTTACTGAATGAAACCGCCTACGGCGCCACCTGGTGAGACAATGTGGAGTTAGTATTCCTATCTCGATAAACGAAACGAGTTAGGGAAAAAAGCGATTTACAAAGTTATCGAGCGTCATTGATTTTGTTCGAAAAGGTACCTTGTGAACATTAATGCGAAGAATAGAACGGTTAAAACGCGTATTTGTTTTTTCGTGAAGTCACGTCACAGTGATTTCCTACCCTGTGACGTGACAAATCGATCGGAAAAGGGAAAAAAAAAACTAATTTTTACAATATGCCTTTATTTAAGGTGTTCGAACTTCTCACCGCCAGCTGCAATGTATTTTTAAATCTTCATTTGTATGAATGTATACACACACACAGGGTCCCGTTGCACACGTTGGAACTTAGAACGTGACACGCTGGCACAAGCGTCCGTAATGCACCGTTTTAGGTCCTGCAATGTTTTGGGTGGGGTCGCATATACCTGCTGTTTCAAGTATCCCTACAGGAAAAATTCCAGGAGAGTCAGATCAGGCGAACGTGGAGGCCACTCTTCGAAACCGCCATACCTAATTATTTGGTTCCCGAATTCCTTGACGAGGTACTGATTCACTGGAGATGTCTTGTGAGCAGGCGCGCCGTCATGTTGAAACCATAGATTCTAAAGATTAAACAACGACAGATTCTCCACAAAATAGGGTATTGAGTTCTGTAGCAATTGTAAATATCATACACCCGCTAACGTGCCATCGTAAAATATTGATCCGATCAGCTTGTTATTGCTAATTGCTCACCAAACGTTAATAAAAATCGCATTTGATGTCGAACGTCGTTAAAACATCTAGGATTTTCCAGGGCCCAGTAATAGGTACTTTGCCTATTTAACATGCTTTATTTGGCAAGATGTTAATTGGACCAGTATCTGATTCAAGACAAAGTTGCACCATGCATAGCGTCACTGGGCATCCCCGTCCAGTAAATCTTTCGAGTCTTTGGCCGGTATGGACGAGCGCCTAACTCGCTTAAGATTTTTCCAAACCTGACTTTTGGAGAGGCCACAGTGTTGACTGATCTCTCTTGTGCTGCATTTTGGATATGCGAGGGTGTATGCAATACCTCATCGGATTGAACTTGCCGTCCTAACTTAGCTGGTCTTCCAGATCGAGACCGAGTAGTCAGGCAGCTTGTCTCCCTCAAACGTCTTACAACAGTTAAGATAGTTTGATGACAAGAATGTGGGCCTTCAGGTAAACGTTGCTGATACAACCTTACTGCTGATAGTGCCTTGTGTCCACTTCCACCGACAGTAAAATCATCTCACAATAATCAGCTTTTGAAAATTGCTCCATGACCATGAGCATCAACATACTATAACCCCTAGAATATGTCTCTTTTATAGCTGTCTCAGGTGAACAGGTGTGACGTTTCTTACGTATTTGCACACTGCAAATATTTCGAACACCAAGCACAAATTGCAATGAGTTGATGCGACACTATTTTATACGATCTGCATATTCTCTACTCTATTTATAAAGACAATCAGTACAAGGATGCAACCCTCGGAGTTTGAACCACGGTCTTTTCGAATAGGGAACACAATCGGTACGAATGTGCCATATTGCGATGTCGCGTTTTGACAGAAAAATAATCGTTTCTCCTTCCGTTCAAGTATTGTAAAGTCACAGTGAAGGAAATCACGAAAATTCAAATGTGCGTTTTAACCGTTCTATTCTTCGCATTAATGTCCACAAGGTATCTTTTCGAACCAAATCGATGATGCTCTACTCCTTTGTAAATAACTTTTTTCACGGTCTTGTTCCGTTTTCGAGATAGGAATGCTAACTCCGAAGTTTTCCACCAGGTGGCACCGTAGGCGGTTTCATTCAGTAACACATGGCTACTTTACTATTCCAAGACAACACTTTTATGAATATAGCAGCAGCCATTCCGAAGTTCAGAGAGTGGCAAGGGACTTTAGTGGGCACCCTGTATAGGCGTGTGTGTGTAATATTGTTCCTCTTTGAGTGAAGTTATGTTTTTGGTATTAATCAAAATTTGAAAATCATTTTAAAGTTGGTACAAAATGTCAGCGTTTACTTCTCTGTCCAAATTCACTCAGAAAGCATCGGAAACTTACCATTTACTAATTACATTTTAATTCATTTTGTGTGTGTTTCTATCTTCCTGCAAATGCACAAGGTTTTCAAAAATTCATAGAAAACAAAAAGTAACGAATGGTTCGCAGAGACTTTTTATTTTTTGTTGCCCACATGCATCTCCCCCCCCCCCTTACCCCACCACTTTTAATTCCCAATCGCCGGAACTACGGCAAACCATAGTTACATTTGATAGCATTTGCATTCAGAGCAAAAATTAAATGTGTCGGAAATATAAATCATAGTTGCTTATTTGTTTTTCTAGACAAAAGCTTCTTTAAAAATAGTTAGGGATTTTCTTATTGTGCAGATCATACGTAGAAGCAATTGCTTTTATAAACGTAAATAGCCTTCTTTCCTTTGTTCAATTAAGAATACATTTCAACAAAGAAAATGGATACTATTTCATAACTCTTTTGGATTAGGCACAAAATTCACATGAATTTCGGAAAATTATTGTAAATTATATGCATTGTTTGATAATTGGATACTAATGTTTCCTTTAGAAAATTTGTGACATGATTTCCTTCAAATTCTTTTTGTTTTAAATATCTGTCTTTCGTTAAGGAATTAGTACAGTATTCTTTCATAATTAAAACATTCGTTCCTCAGGATGTAGTTGGAAAATAATGTTGTTTTGATTATTAAAAATATTTTTTTGTGTATGAAATTGTTGCCGGATCTCTCCATTCCGCGAAAGCATTAAATTTTTTAAGGAGTAAAAATTTATGACTCTGCATTCCTGTGAATTTTTCATTTTTCAGAAAATACATAATTTAAAAAAGGTTGATTTATTCATATTAATGCATTTCGAAATTTTTTGCTATCCAAAATGCAAAAGTAATGACATATAGTTGCCTTTCGCATCAAAATGTTACTCAAATTTTTTGGCCCACTTTTAACTTTAAATTATGTTTTGATATTATTATTCACTCATTCAGTAACTTTTTTAGAATGGAATATTCCTTTATTAAACCTATAGACTTTCTGTTGTCTTGTAAAATGACACTATGACTTAAAAATTAAGCGAATTTATGAAAATCGCGTCATGACAAAACCGACATTTCAATAATTAAGCGAATAAGTGTTGAATTACACAAAAATTAAAATTTTTGTGGTATCTCATTTAGAATTGTTCAAAATTAATCATTCAAACTATTTGTCTTGTGGTTGAGTTTCCGAAAACAAAAAAAATAAATTATTAAATAAATTGTTCTATGCAAAGTTTCGCAATAAATGGATTTAGAGTCACAGAGGTGCTAACTTCTTTAAAAAAATAATTATTAAATAATTCAATTGAATATTAGAATTAAAGAAAATGATAATATGATTTAGGTTTAGTTTAGTTCTTATTAACGTCGCACTAGAAGCAACACGAGGGCTATTGGCGACGGACTTCGTAATTTTGAACCACGGTCAAGTGACGAGGACGACACATGAGCTGGCACCCCCCTCTCTTAACATCCACACCCACCGCCGCCCGCGAGTCCATGACCTTGACCACTAGGCTACAGCGGCCCTAATATGACATAGGAATAGAAACATAGTTCACTCACTCACTCATTCATTAACTCATTCGTTCGTTAACTCATTCACGCATTCTCTCAGTCATTCATTCTCACTCATTTATTCATGCCCCCTTCAGTATCATCGTGACATAGACGAAGAGACACAATGGTATTTGTTGAGAAGGTTGTTTTTTTTTTTCAGTTATTACTGCAATTGATATTCCCTCCCTGATGAATTGATTTTTGCTTGGGACAGTGTCCATTTGAATCAACGGCTGTCTCTAATTCAGTGGCGTGTCTCGTCGACACGTGCGCCAGAGCCGGAATATCACTAGTCGTGATTTGTGTGTGTTTGTCTTAGACATACAGAGGCAAGAGTTTTTTTTTTTTTGTTTGTTTTGTTTTTTTGCGTCGGGGGCATGCGCAATCAGTAGTTATAGGCTGTGCTGCCATCTAGTGTTCAAGTTCTGAGTCACCGCTCCGGCGTATGACGTTTTCTCCGAAACATCGGGGAATGTTTTTCGACCCCGAGGAGGGGAGATAGAGTTGGTGGCCTGCGGCTACTGTTGTTTCGGCGGTGGTTGTTTCGAACCCTGGACCAATGGGTCCGAAGAGTGTTGACCGGTCGCTTTCATCTACACTCCTACCGACTAGGCTGAAAAGACTTTTCACCTGGCTAGTTAGTAAGGCGTTTAAACTTCTGACGTTGTTGTAAAAGAGAGTCACTGCAGATTAAAATTAGAGTATGAATTGTAAGGCCGGGACAGCAGGTCCCCCTAAGGCGAGTTAAAGCTCCAGCATATTATTGCTCCAGTATTGTCATCAGAGTGAAATGTGTATGCAAAATTTCTGCTGGATCGGATGATAGGATTGGGTTAAAATTCGATTACAAATTTTGAACTGGAAAAGCATACATACTTACTGCAAACAGGCATATGATCATAGCAAGTTAAATAAAAACTTGTAAAAATGCAGTGCTTAAAAAGCTCCATTAAAAGTTACTTGAACCGTTAAAAGATTCGCCCTTATTTTTAGTTATTTCGTTTTGAGACTTCATTCAGTTTTATTGATTCTGCTTTTTTCGTCGAAACAAATTCAACTCTCGAAGTTTATTTATGCAGTTTGCAAAAACCTAAGGTGATCTGCGATTTCTTGTTTATTATTTAACTGCATTCTGAGACATTGCCGAAAGAGTAGAGTTGACTAATGTTGTGAACTGCATTTTTTCCCAGAGAGGACAAGTGTTCAATCACCATTTTAATTGTTTTTAGGATTTAAGTTAGGATAATAGCTACCTTCGCGAATTATGTAGCTGTGATTTGTATACCAATTTCTTTTATCAGTGAGCTGATAAATTATTGTATTCACTACAAGCTTAAAGGTGTATCTCATACTAGTAACGGATCCAACTCGTTGCAAACGTTTAGCTCGTTTTTAATTGAAACAACTTATTTTCGTCATAATAATGACTTGCATAAGTGTTGTATGTTTTTCACATTTTGATGAGAAACTAGGAGCTACTTAAATTAGAAAAACTGAAATAAAATGTGATTGTGTTTTAAAATACAGACGCTTGAGAGATTTTGTTTTACTGCATTTTTACTAATATTGCGGATTGAGCTATTCGCAATAATTATATTGTGCATTTTAAATTGTCAGATACAGAATTTCAAAAAACGTATGAGAGCTTACCTTAATTTATAGATTCCCAAACTTTTTTGGTCCACCAACTCTTTCTCGGCGAAAAAAAAATGGTCCACTGTCCCCTTTTCAGAAAAAAAACACGACTCCAGTTCTTGAAATCAGTAATGTAGCTGTGAGTTTTCAGATCTTTAATAAATGTTTAAATCTACTTCTGAAAATTTCAAAAAGAAAATAATTTCGCAGGAACGTTCCTTTTTTTAATGGGTTTTCTTTAATTCACATTGTAACTTTGTCTCGACCAAAACTTTAAAAGCTTTTTCTCACATTTTAAAGCGCTCAATTGAGCTGAAATTTTATATACACGATTGTTTTGGATGACAATAGGATAATTTCCCTATAATTAAAAAATTAACTGATTAAAACTAATTATTTAAAGAATTAAATTTTACGCCAAGTTTATCGCCAAGTCGCCAAATGGTCGTTAAACCCTTCGCTTAATAATTTATCGTTTGCTTTATTTAGATGATAAGTTTAATAAACGTCAATAATAAAATAAATTGTCAAAACTAATTATTGAATAAATTCAATTTGACCCAACGTTACATTCTGCTCTTAAAATTTAAAAAAATATTTAACGCAAAGTGTGAAGTTTGTAAGAAAACCCATGTTCAAAAGAACTTTTTTTTACCTATGTTATTTACACTTTGTATTACCAATGTTATTTACACACCCCGTATGGTGCACTACGCATGCTGCGATTAGTTCATATATTAGTAGTCAAATAGATATTGAGAGCAAAGTCCCGATGCACCAATACCTACTTTTAATGTGGGCTGATCTTGCTTGAAAAGCATTTAGATCTATTTGCTGTTCTTTGAGAGTATCGCCCAAGGGAGTATCAGCTGGTCCGCTGCGGCCTCTTAGATCTCAACTCCCACCGGTAGGCGGCACCAACTCGTTGAAAACCATTCCCTAGATTAGTGTAATTTATGCAGTTCCAAAGTCCTTAGGTAAGCAGATGAATAATAGTCGAAGAAAGACTATAGACCATAGACTTCTAATTGACAGTTAAAATAAAAACAAGTAATATAAAAAAAAATTAAGTCAATTCCTACTTAGGTCCACAAAGAAAATTTTTATTTTAATTACTTTTTATTAAGTTATTTGGCGGTATTTTGCCAAATGTGGCTACCCTGGTCCGCTTTACGGACTTAACGTTCAGCCAAGAAAAATTGCCAAGTTTGACAATTATTGAAATCGCGCCAAGTGGTTGGACTAACTGCATTTTCATGAATTAAATTTAATTAAGTGAATTAATATCTGAAAAAACTGTATTAACATCAAGTGTCATCCACTACAAGTTTAAAATGATGTATTTTAACTTGAGTGGACGAATAAAAAGTATTTTATTAACGATTGAAAATTTGAACTAGATATATATATATATATATATAGGAAGATTGTGAGTTAATTGTAGGAATTTAATGATGACATAATAAATAATCAGTCAAGAAAAATTTTAGTTACTTTTTTCTAGATTTGAATAAACTAAATCAACATAAATTTATAATGTGGAGCGTTTATTTGATCACGCCCTTAAGTCTGTCTTCACGTAATGTCAATGGACCCGATCGAAACTTGGAACACATTTCCAAACAGAAAATTGCTCCAATTTTCATGAAAGCTTATGACAGTCTGAATATCTAAAATTCAAAACCCTCTTGGCATCACTGTATAGGAGATGAAACACATTTTACACTAAAAAAAAAAAAAGGTTTTATAGAAATTTTTAACAGATTGAGTGATCTTGTGATATGCACTTGTCTAAGAGATAGCAAAGCCAGAATGTAAAATTAATGTTCGAGAGGTTTGTCATCAGAAAAAGTGTTCCAATTTCGAACCCTGTTCTTTAACATTAAGCGAAGACAGTCTTAGCCAAATATTATCATACAGAATCATTCGAAACAGTCTATTTGTATTAGCTAGATTTTGGTCCAGTGTGTGATGTGTTATTAACATCGCACTTGGAAGCAATGCGAGGCCTTGGGGTGATGGACCTCGTTTTTTTTTAACCTAGTTCAAGTGACAAGGACGACACCTGAATTGGCGCCTCCCTCTTTTAATTTCCACATCACACCAACTGCAGGACTTGGGACTTCGATCAGATTTGAAGTGCATCAGCCCCGTAGCATGTCGGGTCTTTTGTGGTATCAGGGCTCGAACCCACGAAAACAAAGCTAACCTCGAGTCCGCGACCATTAGGATATTGTGGTAACTCTGGTCCAGTATACTCTGAGTAATGAGATACGAGAACAACTATACACTCTTAAAATATCTCTGTCGACTCACAGCTGCTCACACGAATGTAGTGTTCCTCTCACTCCCGCTAATTCATCTATCTCCTCTTATTTCTAATCCCTCTATCTTATTCGGTACATTTCCTGCCCAGTAATGTCATTTACGTTACGGCTCCTTCACAAGACCATTTTCTCTTATCAAACATTCGCAGTAAAATAGTTCCAGAGGTTAATTAAAAGGAAAAGCATG
>BMAW01119467.1:0-109385 GCA_019974015.1 Nephila pilipes
CTGTTCCAAAGCTGTTGCCCAAATTAGGAGATCATGCCATTTGGGTTTCCTTGGTATTGGATGAAACCTTATGTTGATGTGATATCTAATTGAGAACTTTGCAGGGAAGCATCGCCTCAGTCCATAACAATATAAAGACCGAAAATGGAATGTAAGACTTAGTGGTAGGTTTGTTGTGAGCTTATGGCACAGAATCCACTTTAGGATATCATGTCTAAACCAAAGGTTAATAGTTTTTTTTCTGTTAAAATAAATTAACTACATTCCATCGATAGAGCGTGAAGATAAAATGTGTCGTAAAATTATATGAATGGGTCTAAAATCAATGTCAAGATAAAGTCAATAGACTTGGTTGGGGATTTTCCAAACCCAAGTCAATTATGAAACGTAGTATACTGATTTAAAGAATTGAAAATCAAATAAGTAAAACAGACATTATCAAAATATCCGTCCACTGTGAGAGGTGAGAAAGTCACAATGATTTATACATTGGGAGACTCTCTTCTAAAAAAAAGGTGTCCATACGTTAATCTTGTGTGTCCTATACGTAGATGTGTCATAACGTCTCGTCTTCTACATTAAAATGGATTCCATTAAGAGATGAATGGCTTTATAAGATGCAACTTATTTTCTATTTGTAAGTTCCATTGATCCTGTCAGTGGTCATTAATAGACATTTTAATATATTGCAGTATGGAATGGTGGAAGAGAAAGTACCGGATGCAAATTTAGCAGCGTTATCCAAATTTTTCGTTGCCTTTAGTACCTTAGTTGACATTAGAAGGTATCAACAAAAAAATAGTTCTATACTTAAGTATTTTAAGTTATCAATTATTTTAAAGTTTTATATATCAAAGGATGAGATAAATAAGTTGAGTGCCTAAATGATTGCAATACAATTATGGAATTCATGAATAATATAAAATTATTCCCATGTCGACTTGACATGTTGTCCAATGTTTTAAATTGCATAAATTTCAGTAGTAATTACTGAACATGAAGGATGAAGTTGAAAAGTATGAATTGAGTTAACTATCAAACAGGAATCACCGTCATGGTTAGATTACTTTGAACCGTCTGTGTAAATATGGATATCACTTTGCAAAGTCGTTAAATATTTGGATATATATTTTTTGCCATGCCCGATTTCTTAAAATTATAAAAGAGATTTTTAAAATTAAAACTTTTGTGTTACGGTGAAATCCCCTCGTTTGCTTTCATGACAAAAATTTTAGATAATCCATAGCCTTCGGTTAAAATTTGCACTCCTCTATGAAATGGTGGTAGAGACACTTTTTTGCATGGTATAATCTGTCTAAAAATAAACTTTTCCCCGAAAAAGTTAAGAAATATTGATGAATATAATAAAATTCATAAAATTGTATTGAAAGGACAGAAGTTGTCACCTTACGTCTAGTGTGGTTTCAAAATAGTCCACATATAAGCTTTCAATGAAAGATGTTCTAAATGATCTTGAACACAGTCTTAGTGCGGTGTGGTGTACGGTATTCAATGTTCATAAAACTGATTTTCTTTCTGAATCATACACCACGTAAGAGTTAGTAATGATTTTATAGAGAAGTTTGAGGCGACAACGTGTAGATTTCAAACAGTAAAATTCTTATGAAATTATCTGTAGCTTACTGACTTTGACTGGTGGAATTTTATATCGAATGAATTCAAATTTATTGAGCGATCCTGAAACCTCTGTGGTTCGACGCTTCAAACCCGAATGAGCGGGTAAGAGATAATATTGATGTAATCCTTTAGAAAAAAGAATTAAAGAGTGATGGGGCAAATAGACTAGGATAAAAAGAATAATCCTGTTTGATCATTGCAGAATAATAATGAATTGTGTTAGTACTTTTCTGACGTCAGATCACTTGAATGTGAATTTAATAACTAATTATTTAAAATAAATAATAAGCGCTGAAGATAATGAAAGAGAGGCATCACAATTGTATTCCCTTTTTTAAATGATCCCAGTAAATACCAGTTAAGTTAATTAGTTTAATTAAATTAAATAATTTTTGATCATTTTCAGGAGATTCTTGGTACATTTTGCGGTTTCTTCATTAATATGCTTGTTATTTCAATTGTACTTTTATTACAAAAATATATTAGCCTTTTCAGAGATTAATTTTAGTAATTTTTGTTAATTTCTATTCCTCATTACTATAAATTATGTCAATTTTTGTCAATGGGATATATTTTGATCGTAAAAATTAGCACTCCCTTTTTAAAGTAGATTTACTATTTTGATTTTAAATTTGATTCTTTATTACTTTTTATCTGAAATAAATTAATTGTATTAAAATTTTCAAACAGTTCAAGACATTTTTCTAAAGTGATTTATACTATATTTTCAGAACTCCTGTCATTGGTTTTCTGGTGGATACTATATTTTATAATAATTATTCTTCGTCAAAAAAAATATTTTTCCTAAATAAGATTTAAATTTGTTCCACATTTGATTATTTTTGTAAGGTATTCGGTTTCGCTTCATATTTCGGCTGAATGGAATCTTAAAAAATGACATTTTATTATATCTTTAGCAAGATTGAAAAAACAAATGGACAAAGTTAAGCTGGGAAATAAAATTCTGGAACATTAGAGTGATTAAAGTCTTACATAATTTTATAGAGGTAATATTAAGGAGTTTTAAATTTTTTAAAAGGCAACTTTAAGCCATTTGACCAAAAGTCAAACACCAAAACTGCTTTAAAAATAATCTTGGAAGTTAATAATGAAAAACTTCTCTATTTTTTTTTTATTTTAATATCTATTCCTGATAATATTTTAAAAGCATCCTAAATTTAAAATGAGGAATTTTGAACAAAAAAGTCTTCAGACAAATTTTTGAGTTTAGATTATTGCGAGTATAAATAATTTCTATCTTTTCCTTGCAACAATTTTGTATCTTTTCCAAATATTTTTTCAAAATTTAGAAAGTAATTCAGGTTTCATTTACTCATAATAACAAAAAGACATAAAAATATGAGAAACTTTTTTTCAATCCTTTCAGGGAGCAATTATTAATATTTTGTTGTTCATTACACATAGATATCTAAAAACGAAAGTTATGCCCTTGAGTAATACAGCGTTAATTTCTTTTCTTCGCTTTTCGGTAAATTTAAGTGGGGAAAAAAGCAGTATAGTTGTTGGAAACAGTAAATTCTCTGAAAAGAATACAAAGTGTATATCTTTGAAAAAAGCACAAAATATTTTTTTTTCCTTTCTGATAAAGGATTTTTTATCAATTACTACAAATTTTGATGGGGGTGAAAAATATTTTAATACCTTCAAACGTTACAAAAACTCGGGAAAAATATTGTTTTTCACTACCTAATTAAGGAAAGCATCTATCAAGAGATTGAACCTCTTTAATAATAGGTTTTTACACTACTGGTTACTAACATAAAAGTTTTAATAAATGTAAAATCTTTCTCATAAATTTGTAATTTTGCTGAAAGCAATATCAGGATTTTATTCTAATTTTTAATGTAAATAATTTTCCTTTCATTGCAAGATTTTAAGAACTTAATGCGCGTAATTTAAAACCTTAGCTTATAATATTTTTTTTTCTCAGAAACATTTTATTTATGGCCCTATTTTGTTATGTTTATGATAAATCCTGTACTCTCAGAAAAATATTAATTTTGCTTAAAAATTATTTTAGAGACAATTTACAAATTACGAAAAATTTCAAAAATTTTAAAGTTGATTGGAAATTCAAAGAGATACAAAATCTTTACAAAATAATACGTTTTATATTTTAAAATGCCTTGTTGAAGTGACAATGTCGGAGAAAAGTGTTTTCAAATTAAATATAATTTTTAAAGGTTATATTAAAATTTAAAATAGGTGCATTATACTTTGTGTGTAATCATAAGGTCTTTGAACATTTCTATATCCTTTGATCGATGGTAGATTTTAAAATGGTGGATGTATTTTATATTCAATCATATATTGCAACTTTTCAAAAGTTATTAAAATGGAAAACAATATATGAACTGGAGTTGTGAATTTTCAAAACCTTACCTTAGAATTTTTATCGAAAATCAAATTGTCAATATATTGTTTGATATTTTCGAAACTTTCAAAACTTCAAGGATTTTTTCTTTTAGTATAAGACTCCGAATACTAAATCTCGGAAATAATCATAATGATGGTGATAATTGTTTGCAAAAGACTCTTTTAATCTCAAAATAATTTTATTTTTAACGAATTGAGAGAATTTTTTAAAAACTCCAGCTATTATGCAGTGAATTCTTTATTATTTACAGATATTTCACCAAACAATTTTAAATTTACCTTAGAAATCTGATATTGTCTAATATCAATTTTTCCGTTGAGTCGCAGAATTTTCCAGATATATAGTTTCAAATTTTTGTTTGGAAAGATTATAGCAACGAACGTCTACCGACGACTATCAATACTTTTGAATCATTATTATTCATTCAGTCTTACTTTTAGTAACACTATAATGATTTTTCTTTTTTTTATTTTTCTGTCAATTAAAAACCTAAACACATTCAAAACATTTTCGAGACGGAGAATCGATTTCGTGTTTAAAAGAAACATTCACTTACAGACAGGGTTGGTTTAGAAACAAATCAGAGTTCCTTCCTCTCTAAAGAGGTAGGAACTCCTCCTGTTCGAGAGTGGATCAAAAAGTAACTAATTTGAAGACAGGTGGATTGTTAAGGCCAGTTGGTGTTATCATTGTGTGCTGCATCGGTTAAATATTCTAAAATAAATTTTTCTCTGATTGATTGCTGAGTCTTACTGTAAAATAAAAATTTAATTGTAGTTTCATCGATTTGTTTTGCGTCGAGTTGTTAGCATCGATGATATCTGGATTCATCATACACATGAAACTTACAAATGTGTAAGCAATAATTTGCTTTTGATGAATCTGCTCCAAGGAATACAAAAACGGTTTCATTGGCCGAAACTTTTATGACATTTATTTTTTGGGATATGAAGAGTGTCATGCTCATTGATACTCAACTATCACTGTACAATATTGTAGTGAATTACCCCATTCTGATTTATTACAAAGATACGTTTTGAACCTCCATCACACAAAAAAGAAATTTGCAATTCAAATGTAGGTATTATATACTTTTGTGAAGTTTGTCTATTCGCAATTTTCTCTTCACCAACCTTGGGGACTTTAATAGAAATTGATTGCTGGAAATATCAGCTTCTTCCAAACCAAAATGAAATGTGATTATGTTAATTAGAAGCAGGTGGAAATAAATTGAAGTGATTTAGATAAGATGGTATATAAGTAAAGGGAAATTTAGAGGAAAGAGCGATTGTGATTAGCGCTGAGTGAATTCCTAGCAAGAGATCGATGATCGAGAGTTGTTGCTGGTGATAACTGTCATTAAGGATTTAGTAAATCAAAGTAACTTCTACTGGAAAAGGTTTTGCTAAGAGTGTATTATTGCAATAATATTTCAATAGGTGTTTTAGTCCCAGGCCTCCAAAGAGAGCGAAAAGCCCTTAGGCATTATTTTACAGCAATTGATAAATAAATAGTTATGTTAGACTTGACTGGTTTGTCTATGCGTAGGTTATTGACTTCTAGAGTTAGTTGTATTTGGCTGTATTATGGCATACAAATTGGGTAGGAGTAGTGTTTCGCCACAATTTGATTTGTGAAAAATATTATATATTACCAAGTTTAATGCTTATTAATAAAATTATTTATCATATGTGTCGAATACCATGGATTCTCGACATTATTTCTTTTTATTGTGTATAGATAATAGAATAAAAGTAGGATCACTGCTAGTATTGCTTATGGTTGGTTAAAAGCATCACATTACACGTTAAAAACATCTCATTAATTAGTATAGAATTTAATATATTGAGGTAAGAATAGTTTACAAAGTTATAGATTATTAACTTTATATTATTTGTTTTGCATTCTTATGCCATCTATGCGACATGTTCGAACACATGGATATTCTCGGAGAGCTTCTCTTTCAGCCTGGGCTCTGCATTACATATCAAATAATATAATAAAACATTACAATAGCATCGGCCATCACTTGAGAGTGATCCTCGCTCTGTTGAAGTGCTGATGAGGGATTTTTGTAATTGTAAGTGACAGTATGTAGATATTCTTAGATAGTTTAACTAGCAATGCTAAAAATACAGAGAGAGACAAAAGAAAGAAACAAATACTTTTTTAAGCAACCTACATACAATTTTGCTTACTACTATGCAATTTAATTTGAGTCCGAAATGAACTTAAATTGTGTCTAATAAAAATTAGCAAACGAAAAAATTCTTACATTAAAAATTATCAGCCAGGTACTTGGGATGAAAAAAAAGAATTTACTTGCACCTGCTTTTCCTTTCAGAACTAAGATATTTCTCATACTGGAAGAAGAAATTGTGTTGAAAATATTGCTTTCACAACATCAAATAATAAGTATAGAATTTCATAAAATTATTACCTTATTGCATATAGCTAAAATATAATACATAAATATTACTGATGAAATATATCTGTTTCTAAATATCGCATTTGAAATAATACAAAAGGTTAACAAAGGTGAAGAACAATTTCGATTTAAAAGTTTGATGTGCAATTTTTTTTATAAAAAAATAATATTCTGTTTATCTAACATATCTGTTCCACTCTCTCTAAATTACACAATTTCAAATAAGTATTTCTTACATATCTGTGAGGAAAGGTCAATGAAAAAAATTTTCTATTCGATTCATTTATCCCCATATTTTCTTAAACACAATGACACAATCAAAAACAATGTCATTCAAAAAGTTACTGCATATTACTTTCGCCGTTTTGTATCTTACTACGAACACTTTACTTTATTGATTTACTATTTTATTGAAAATTGAAAAGAATTTGTACTCTAACTTATAGAAATTACGAAGAAAAAGTACTTACATGAAAGAACAGCAAATGGGAAAAGGGAACGAAAGCAGAGGTTATATATATATAGCAATGAATCTACCAATACTTGCACCTCTTATAAGCTTTCTGATTTAAATCCGATAGACATTTTTTGTAGAGGAAAGCGTAATTATTCTGATAATATATTGCCTTTACAATACTATATGAAAAAATTTATATTGTGATATTTATAACCATATCGTATACAGTTGAACTTGAATAAACATTATTAAGAAATCAGCGTTTCGAAATAATTAGTTTGGAATATTATAAAATGCTTACAAAGGAGGGGCTAAATTTTAGATTTCTTCATTTGATGTAAATTCTTATTAATATGTTGAATGTTGTTTAATTAACATATTTAAGATTCGAGCTCTCTATCTACTTTTCTCTACATATATGCGTAAAATCAAATAAATATTTCTGAAATACGTAAAATTAAATAAATATTTCTGAAATGCGTAAAATCAAATAAATATTTCTTATCTGGTAATAAGGGACGAATAAATCAATAAACAATTTGCGGCTTGATTTCGTATTCATTTACTTCCATAAACACAATCACACAGAAAAAAAATAATAGATCATAATTCGCGTTTTTGGATCATAATACAAACTCCAAAACAAAACTTGAAGCCTCGAATTATTATTTTTTTGCTATTTTTTACACATCAGTTACTGAGATATTTATATCAAACGATTTACTTGAATAGACATAGTACATTTCACTACCAAATTATCTTTAAGAAGAAAAAAAATTTTACTACCAAATGATTTAAGAGAAAAAAATTACTTTTTTCACTACCGAACAATTTATGAGAAAAAATTATTTTTTTCACTACCGAACAATTTACAAGAAAACATGTTTTATATCCAAACGAATAATGAGGAAAACTTATTTAATTCATCAAAAAATATGTTAAGTTATTAATAATTAAAGTAAGTTAATAATAACTTTTTTTGTGGGGAAGTCATGAGTTTCAAAAGTATATCATATATGCATTAACTCCTATTAATAATCTTATTTTTAAACTTATTCTTGAATACAAAACGAATCAAATATAAACGACACATTTTTATAAGATCTCTTCTGAATTACTACTTGGCAAAACTATACCAATATTATTTTTCTGTTTCCTTCATTTAAGATCAAGAGATTTTTCTAACTTTTTATGAAATTTTATTTGTATATGATAAAAAGAAATTGTTTACATACGAACCCAATTGTGTAAAAATCTTTTGTAAGGTCTTTCGAAGAATTCTTCTCCTAACGAAACTGATATGTCTGTATTTATAGAAAAGGTATTTGGATTGTATTTTAGTGAAGTTTCTTTAATCATTCTTGCGTTACTCCAGCTGTGTGTGGGGCTTGTAATATTCAGTACAAGGAGAAAATTGCGAAATGATAACTAGCTACATCCTTCTCCAAAAGTTCGCAGGATTATACTACATTAATTGTTCGTTTATCATGAATAAAGTCGACATATTTAATACGTTGTGAATCCCCCAAACCCAGTTTTTACTTATTGTATAGAATTTTTCCTTTGTGTGCGTAGTTTCGCTGTGTGTCTAGCGATTTAATAAAATAATGTATGAAAAATAAATAATGCCAAACGACTATTTGACTTATTTGTTTATTACAGCAAAATATATGAAAATCTTCTGCCTCTAAAAAAAAAGTCTGGTTTATACTGGATATCCTTTCGTATATATAAATTTTAAACCAGAACGATCCTTAAAATGCAAAGAGAATCACTTAATGCTTTTTTTCTCAAGAAGATAACGAAAATCCAAGTAATTTTAATAGCGAATAATTTTAATACTGTATGAATGTTATCTTATATTGCAGCAATAATGCTTAGGTTGAGTGATTATAACTTTATTATTTAATATAAAATAAGCAACAATAATACTAACCATTGTTTCAAGACCAGAGTCGGAATGATCTTCGTTGTGCATAAGGAACACAATTATTAAACCATGATCGGGAAAAAATATTTAACCCGTTTATTCAGTCTTTGAATAACTTAGTATACTTCTAAAAATTGGATCCAATATAGGTATACACGCTCTGTATACCGTCTTATAGTTGCTAGGATTTCTATAACGATCCTATTATTTTCTCTACTTCTTCTATCTTCTCATTAATTTTAGCTGTATTTCTTCCTAAGCAATGAGGCTCACTTACGTATGTGAAGTGTTTTTCACAAGGCAAATGTTTTCCAGTACTTACATCAGCTCCAGGAGTAAGTTAAAGAGAAATGCACGAGAGAACTTGCTACAGTCACGTAAAGTTTGAATGTAACGAACGCTATTCTTAAACATATGTTACGGTTGAAAACATCAAACACATTGTTGCTCAAGAATATTAAAATAAAATTTTTGTTGATATTTCTCCAGCATTACAGCTCTCAGCATTATCATGTTAAATTAATTATTTAAAATAACTTTGAAATTCAGTACCTTTAGAGCTTCTTTTGGAAAGATATATACTTCTCTCCATTTACTAATTCCTATTTTTGAGTTTATTGATGGTACAAAGAGCCTAAAGAAAATCGTTTCATTAAATTGGAGAAGTATTTTCTGAATTTTCCATCATAGGGGATTCTTTATAAAAATAATTTTCAGATTACTCGTAACTAATTTTTTTTCTTTCATTGAATAATTACTATTGCAAATAGAAAATTTAAATGAATCATTTCAAAAATAGTGAATCCAATAGTGATACCTGTATATTGCTTTCAAAATATCTGTTTTTTAATGGTCTTATATTGCAATACCTCTTTAAGTGTAGAAAGATTTTTATTTATTCGTATAACAATTATATACTTAGAAATTTTCTTAAAAAAATTAGAATCTCGAAAAAAAATCACGATTCAAATGAGTTAGTTAGATGCCAAAGTATATACCGCAAGGTAAAGTTTCACTTCTTTGTGTATTTCTGAAATAACGTTTGCAGTGGGAAATAGAATTACAAATAAATATTTATAAAAAAAATCCATAGCTTAATATTTTGTATAACTTTTAATTTTAGAATTTGAAAAATATTGTGCTCATCCTGAATTAAAATCAAAAACATTTGACTCCATAAGACATATTTTTATCTAATAGAATTCTAAATTATGTTGTTGTTGTTTTTTTTATTATTACTAAGACAGTTTATTTATTTTGAAGAGATGTTGGGACCTCATCGACCTCAGTTTATTTGATATTTCTATCGACAGACTTTGAGGAGAAAATTGAATAAACTATCAAAATATATGAGAACTTCAATAAAGAAAAAAGAATGAGGAACATCTATACCATACTGTGATAATCTATTATTTGTATTTTTAAAAATTATTTTCTCAGTAGTATCTGAATTGAAAAGTGTATTTTGTAACGTTTCACGTACGAATATTTTAAAATATAAAATGTATTAAAAATCATTTAAAAAGGCAAACATAGAGAAAATTTGATTTTTTAAAAAGAAAACATAGATGGATATAAAAACTTTTGGTCGATTGTAACGGACTTTCATAGGAAATAAGGGATTCTTATATCTAGAAAAAACTTTTGCAGAAATCTTACAAGAGAATTTTTTCTCATTTTTTAAAAGAAAAATTTTCCCATTATATACGGGGGGGAGAGGGATTATGCTTTTGTTTTCAGTATTTTAAAGAGAATTCTACATATTTTGTACTTTGAATTCAAATGCATATAAGCAATTACTACTTGGATGGCTAAAAAAATCCTAATAAATAGAGAATAAATATAAGTCATATATATAAGTACATAAAAGTTACAAATTTTAGAATAATTCTAGAAGAAAGTAAACGAAACTTTTGAAACGCATAATTTCCCTGTATTGAAAAACCAAAAAGGAACTGATTTTTAAACGTTGTTTACAAATTTGAAAATAAATTTCGTCAAATTATAATATATTTAATGTTACGAACAGAGGGAATGAAAAAGTTAATTCATAAATGTTTGCAATAACCATTTGAATTTTTCAGGGAGAATGCAATGACAATTCTGCAGTAAGGAACATTTAAACATTGTATTAAATATAAATCACGAAAAAAGTATTGATGTTAAACACGTGCACGTAATTCAGCTTGATTCCTCGAATTAAAATACAAAAGAGTAATTTTGGCATAATTCTCTCTCTCTCTCTCTCTCTCTCTCTCTCTCTCTCTATATATATATATATATATATGTGTGTGTGTGTGTGTGTGTGTGTGTGTATTGTGATGAAAACTTCGTGTGTGTGGAAGTGAAATCAAGCCAAACTTGTAGGATGACGGCAAACGACATTTTTTCTTACAAATCTTCAGGATGACACATGGGAAGCAAAGCTTGAGGAATATCAGCACAAACAGAAATCACGGGACTTGTACAAATCGGAGACACAGATACTTGAACAACAAATCCCTTTTATAGACAGCCACAGTTATAATAGCAACGTTCAGATAACAGCTTACTAGCTCTCACTACGTACGACCTCCGCAGTAATACTCTGGTCTTCCTGGAAAGGCTCCAACAATCCCTGCAGATACACACTACTTGACCACAAATTCACCTGGCACCCTTCACTTCTAAGTGCCGACAGCTTACAGCCAATTTCCCGATCAACTTCCTTACCAGCGGCTCCAAAGCTCATTCCAGCACTGCTGCGAAGCCTATGTGTTTATAACACAAATTTTTGTTAAGCAAGATGTTTGTTTCAAGTCCATTGATGCAGCCTCTAAACGTACCTTTTTGAAACGACAGAATTATCAGTCACCATTTCCCAATATCTTAATCTAATCCCTTGTGACTTCTGACTGTGGAGTTACCTAACATACAACACATTGTATACGGAGCTCCGATTACGAAATTAGCTGAATTGGAAACAAGAATTACAAAAGAAATTCACATCATCACAGCTGAGACACTACAATCTGCTGTCGAACATGCTGTTTTGCGCTTTCAAATTGTGGCAGAAAATAATGGATAGCATATTAAACACGTCTCATATTCACGTCGTATCAGTTTATTCACTACTTCCTTTTCCTAACGGTTTTGTCCCTCTTTGCTTTTTCTCATGTTTTTGGCTTAGGGACAATTAAAATCTGATTTTTTCCTATTCGCTGTGGCACCACCTTGTCGAGATGGATGAGCTTTGAATGAAAGTTGCCACTTCAACAGTACCGTCTTATAATTAGCCCTTTCGGACAAATACAGCGCTGTCCATTGGTCCACTTCTGAACTATTTTTTTCTTTCTTTCTCAAAATAAATTACCAATGCTTCACGTATACTCAGATGAAGTATCATTCTGAGTGTGGCTCTTTTTTTTAAACCTTTTAAAAGTGAACATTAGTTATGATCACCCTGTGAACTTTCTTCAGAATCCCATGCAATAATTTTAAATGATGTTTAAGGTTTAAATTAAGTTAAACTAATTACTACTTGTTTTTAAATAATCTATAAAGAATGTAAAATTTGAAAAAAAAAAAAAAAAAAAAAAACAAAGAACACACACACACACAAATTGAAAAAGTCACACAAAATATAAGAAATATATTCTTAAGTGAAATAGGAATGAGGTATATTTTGTTTTGCATAGTGAAATGAGAGGACCCTTCAAAAGCCTTTTTATAATTCAATATTAATGTAATTTCATTTTTTTCTTTTTCACTGCCTGAAAATGAAATTATTTTCTCAGTTCACAAGTTTAAATAAATTGTTTTATTTAAAATAAAATGCGCATCCCATAAAATAAATGAATAGAAAAATTTAATATTATTAAAAATTGTTAATAAATATCTAGATGAAAATTGTTAACAAATGACTACTCGTTGATAAAAGAAATTGTTAATTATTTTTTTATGCTGTTATTAAAACTTTTCATTAATTTTTTCTCCTTATATTTTTATACGTTTTGCAAAATGTTTTGTTAAGGGATGTAATATTTTTAGTTGATGGAGTTTTCACTTTATATGTTTCATTATCTAATTTTTTTGATTAATAAACATTTGACAAAAATTGATAATATGCAAACAGATACAATAACGCTATTTTAATATCACAACTTCACTTATAACAGTCCAATGAATTATTTGTTTTCACTCTTAGCTTGTACATTATCATTGATTTTTAAATATTTGTATATCACGTGCAAAATTATATATTTTGTTTCATGTGTGAGCAGCATTTCTATTATGCTAGGGTCGCTTTTTTCCAACCTCCGGTGGGCCATAAAAAGGAAAAGAATATAGAGCTAGAGGAATTTGTTATGAAAAGTTTTTTTACGAACATAGTTACTTTTCAACATAATCACCGTGAAGATTTAAGCTTTTCAGCTTTCCGAATCCCACTACAAATGACGTTGCGGACAGTGATGTGAGATCGACTTGCACTTTGTATGAAAGTTCCTCATTGTTTTGGAAGATTAGGTCTCCTAGCCAGTTTTTAGATTCAAGGCAGAGATTAAGGTCAGTTGGTACAAAGTTAGTTAAAACAATTCGCCGAATGATAAAATACATCCCTTTTAAACTGTTTCAGAAGTTGGTAAGTAACAGCAGCATTGTAAGGGCAGGCATTGTCATGAACGAAGAAAACTCCAGAAGCCACCATTTCTCTTCTTATTGTTTTGATTGACTATTTGCAGTCCTCATGAAGTCTGGTTATAAGCGGCTGCATTGATCGTTGCCCTCTTTCCCAGAAACTCAACAAGAAAGAGACATTTTCGGTCTCTAAAACTTGTAATTATAACCTCTTTACAGTTGAAAGTTTGCGGGAATAGACTTTTATCCTCGTTTCCCTTCTCTGTGAGCTTTGTTACACCCATCTTTAAATTGTCTTCACCATTCACACACAACAACATCACTTATAAGATATTCACTGTTTGGTCGGTTTATTTTTTGGGGAATTTCTGCTGTATAATTCTCTTCTCTTTGAAGAAAGCGAATAACACTACACAACTCACACTTGGAGGGAGCATCAGGAGTACAATCTATGTTTATGTATTTGCAGATCAGCTCAAAACAGCTAGATGGTAATAGAAGAGGTTATATTTAGAGAGTCGCAGTGAGCGACTGCACCTCTCTCTAAATATAACATCTTACCACTAGTCTGGTTATTTATCAGCACGATAGGAGATTGAAAAAATACGACCTTGTAATTAGCATCTCATTTTTGTTTTTTTTTCTAACTGTAAGTAGAATAATTTTGTAAGACTTCAATAGCTAAGTTCCACATTCATAATAGCGTCTTTACCCTAATTTATGTTTATAAAGCAGTTCGTTCTTTTTGAGAATTATCAACTTCTTTAGGATATTGATAATACTATCTTTCCCAATTCATCTCTCCTTTAATCTCATACTGCGGCAAATCTAATTAACGTTTCATTTACATTTTCTTACAGTGGACAGAAAATTTCTGTCAGACTTCAATAACTAGGTTCCAGAATAATAAAGCCTTCAGAATCATTTATGTATCAGAGTATAATTCTGTTTATTTTGGTATTATCAGACTCTTAATGAAATAGTACATTATTCTTGACAATTAAATATCAGTATTTCTCGAGCATTAGCCCCAATCACCCTCATAAGGAGATTGTACACTATCCTTAAATATTAAATTTCGACTTTTAGAGCACAAGCACTTAGATGCGCGGCGATTTTAAACAGCTTCTTTTTAACTTACTTTTATTTGTTTAAGCACCATGCCTTCTTTTATCTCATATGAGTAGTGATTCTAATTAGTTTCTTTTTCGTTTTCTTTTAAATGTTGATAAAATAACTGGCGCACGGAGATTTTTGGATAATTAAGTTCCATAAAAATAATGTTTTAACATTATTTATGTTTTTGTATAAGTAATTCTACTTTGATGATATCACTCCTAAAGCGAGATTATTTCCTTAGTAATTTTATCGATTAACCAGCAACTCTATTTACACTAACAAATATTGTTCGCATTATGAATTAAACTAATACACAAATTACTTACTAATGAAAAATATTCAAATTATATATTGGACAAATGTGTAGCACTGATATTAATGGACGGATTTGCTAATTTTGTGGTAATTCTTTATTATCAGAGAAAACGTAACATCATCTAAAATCGAAAATATACAATTAATAACAATTATTATTCTAAAATATTTAACATTCAAATAATTTATTTCAGAATTAGGGAAAATGGATATGAACCAATATAATTTTTAATATTTTTGTTTTAATTGTAAAAGTTTCCAGTCTCTAATTATGGAGGTTTTCTTTACTTTCAGGAATTTGGATTTGGAATTTAAATATTGGAATTGTAGAATCAACAATATCCGTGCAATTTTATTACCGTAAATAATATATACGTATTATAATGACACAAGTAATACTTTTTAATGTTTTTATTTTACACGTAGGGTATGAAACATTTCAAATTACAAACTAACATATGGATAAGTGTCAAATTTGTTTTGGTTCCATCTGACAGATGGCAACACACAATGGTAACACAAACTTTTATTAGCAACACCATCCGCCTTCAAAAACGGGAACTTTTTGAACCATTTTCGAACCTCAACACTTTATAATATAATTCTTACATTGATTTCATATTTTTATATATAAATTCATGTTTCATCGAAGATTCATCGTATAATAAGAAATGCTGAAATGAAATTATAACTTTTAACACTTGGAAATAGTTAGGAAAAACTAATTATCTAATATATGATGCAAATATATGATGCATATATCTAATATATAATATTGTGTACATACGTATGATTGCTTGTATCACTTCACATTTTTACATAGCAATAAATCTGCAGAAATTGTTAGCATATTTCATAATAGACCTTTTATTTAATGTCCCAAAATAATGTTATCGTTATTTAATAAATTTTAATAAAAATTTAAATTGTATAGATATAAAAAATCATATTTGAGCAAAAATACCCAAATAATGAGAATGACTGCTTAATATAATAAAAGATATATGATAGCTATTTAAAATCCGGTAATATCAATATGCTTAGAAATAACACTGTTTTGAATTATTAACCTTCAAATCTTCAAATAAATTTACTATTGCCTTTAATTTTTTTACATTGTTTATTCCATTGTCATTTTGAAATAATTCTAAAAACATAAAAGCTTTTAAGTACTAAAACGATCCAAACATTTAAAAACAAATAAATCGAAAGAAAATATTATGTGCTAAAATTTAGAATTCAAATATTAAAATTAAAACAAACAATAAAATATTACTGGACAAAATAAATATTAAAATAGATAATAATATTCTGTACAGACATTAAAATTTGAGCAAACGATAAATTATTAAATGAAGTATATTTTAATACGTGTAGCGTGCCTATTGTTGCCGAAAGATAAAAAAATATAATTCGTTACATATTATTCATAATTTTAAAACAAAATTTTAGCATTTCATTGTTGTATATTTTTGCGCAATGATTTAAGCTGCTTATTCTTAAGCATAACAAATTATACAGGATGATTACAAAACCATCATGTTTAAATATATTACATTTCAAAAAATATTATAAGTATAAAAGTGATAAATGCCTCATAGGAAAATAAAACTGCCGAGTTTAGTTTTCAGACAACTACAAATGTTCTATATGTACATTTTCAATTTCCCTATAGATATCTGTTTATAATCACACTACCCCATCCTAAAAATACACGTGCAGCATATCATTGTCAATTTGAACTGAATGAGACACCGATTTTAAAGTAATCACCAAAGAATCATTTTTCGAACAGTTGGTTGTGGAATATCAATTTCACAACTAGTTAGATTGTTGATTTCTGAGAGTTGAAACGTAATCCTATTACCCACCTCGTATCTACTTATTTGTTGCTTTAATCCCAAATCTAAATTTAAGCTTAAATTTCGGCACATATACAGTAATTAAAGGAGTCAATTGTGTTTCGGAATGGAATCTATTTCTTCTATAATGAGAGGGAAATCTCTCAGCAGTTATACTACCAACTTCTACAATATATGAAAGAACACGCTTACCTGAATACTATGCGAGTTATTCCTCCAAAATTAATTAGTAAATTGGACATACCGCATCTGTTCATATCTCAACAAATCACGTAGGCAAGCAAAAAACTTCCCTTCAATTCACACAATATACTCTTTCAATTACTGTTACCTACTGTCTATTCAATTTTGTATCGTTTTATACGACTTGGATATATCTATTTATTCCACTTCTAAAATTCACGTAATTTCAAAACCAAGTTTCAGTTTATTGGAAAGAAGTTGGATTGATTGGGTGGTTTTATGAACGTTGCACTAGCAGCAACTTGAGGGCTGTTGGCAACGGAACTCGTAATTTTGAAGCTTGGTCAAGTGACGAAGGGAAGAAGTTAGAAACTTAAACATGATTTCAGAAAAAAACTGCAGATGTCGGTTGAATTAATTTCTTGAATATCCATTTTTATAGGATAAAAAGCAAAATGATCTCAATCTTTATCCACAATATCGAAATAAGCACATGATTGACTAAGACTTATTCTTTTATACAGAGCTTCGAAATTGGTTGAACCAGTGCAAAAAAGTGAGCAGTATTTCGCATATCCTAAACCAACAACCACTATTTTGATGTATATGAAGCAGAAAATAAACCGTTTCTTTTTTTCCAATAACTTTAATCTAGAAAATGAGTTCGCGTTCATTTGATAGCTCTTTGCAAAAGTGAAAATACGGAAGTAAGATTATAACATCTGCATCTTCTTTCTCCTCTTTGTACAGTAGAGTGCAGTTAATAATTTGCAGTCATATGATTATTTTGTGACCACATTTTTTTTAGTTTTTTTTAGGATAAAAGTAATTTATGTTATTTTATTTTAATATTCTTAATATCTTAGGATATATTTGTCCAAAAGAATTATTTTTTGTTGAAACTTTATTCATGAATTTATTTAATAAATTTATAACATTGGACCATTCTCGATTTTCTATTCACTAACCTTGGGGACTTTATAGTAATTTGAATCAATGTAACACATGATTAGGTGAATTAAATGAAGATATAAATTGTAATGAATTGAATTAGAGATAGTTATATATAAATAAAACAAAACTGAAGAAAAATGAAGAGAGATAGAGTAAAACGACAAGTTGTTAGTTGTTAGTGAATTAGATTGAAGCATTGTAATTAATCTTTTGGACTAAAACGCTTCTAAATCGGAGTACTAAGTTATGAAGCTACTGATATCAAAAAGTATTTGCGAGTCAGAACGAGTGAATTGATAAGCTAAGACCTTATTAGTTGATCATAATCTAGAATTGATGAGTTAATAGGTATTCGACAGGGAATGACATTAACTATTTTTCAGTGACTAATAAAGTATTTTATTTTGATTTTAAATATCTTTAATTGAATTCCAATAATTATTGACTGTGCAATTAGTAGGAAAAATATCAGTTGATTTGAACAAATAATGAAGGACGTTTTAAATTTATCCCTGTAATATATTTAAGTTTCTGTATGTTCTGATTAAAAAAATTATTTCGTTGAATTATTTAGTCCAATTTCTTTCTATATTCAGCTTTCTTACTTAATAAAAAAAAAGTACGTTCACAAAGAGAAAAATGATATAGAATTTTTTTTAAGAAAACAAATATTTATTAAAAAAATATGTCCAATCTAGCTAGATATAAATGAAAAGTATACATTGGAAAGTTTATGAATTACTTATCAGATCAGAAAATATCAGAAATATACATCAAAGAATATGATACTTTTAAGATAAAATAGTGCAGATATATAATAATTTCGATGAATCAAAAACTAGAAACTGAATGAGAGATTATACATAAAAGGTAAATTTCTAATATATACCAAAAGACAAGTATTAAAAGTACACAATTCTGGTTTCATATCAAGATTACACATTTTTTTTTAACTTGACTATTTCAATATTTTTTTCATGGTTGAAAGAATTTACAGACATATTGAAAAAAGTTCTTCATCATATCAATCATCTTTAACTTTCCTCTTATGTATTTTAAATTCTATTTCGGGTATTCGGGAAGAGAATAAACAAAAATGATTAAAAATCGAACGATAAGCTAAAAAGTATATTTTTCAATTTAGTGTAGCTGGTATTCGGTCACGATAAAATATTTTTCTTAAAAAAAATTAAATATGCTATCAATATTTTAGAAACAGGTTTTGATCTACAGAAATAATAGATATTTTCCGATGTAGCCACAAAGAAAAATTCCAGAGATATCAGAATATATAAGCAATTTTATAAATTTAATTTTCTAAGCAATTTTGTGAAGAGAATACATTATTTATGACCGCATAACTTTCAGTTTAATATTGTTATAGTAAAATTGTAATATTTTCATTTAGTACAAATTATCTGTTACAAAATATTAATTATTAGAGAATTAAATGCCTATATTTGTAATGTCTTATATTTGAGTTAATTTAGGTATTTTAATATACATACTAAGGAAATGTTTCTTAATATTTAATTAAATATATGTAAAAAAAAATTTCGAATTTATTTTGATTATAATCAAAATAAAATTGAATTTAGGGATTATATTTTATTTTAAAATGTTTCATTTAAGGTATAAGCAGAAGGTATTTTAATTACATTACGATGAGCACATTAATCAATCATTAATCAATTCAGCGAATATGCTTAAAATATGATTTGATGTTTCGAAAATATATTAATATAATTGTTGATATGTGTATTTTTGTATAATGTTTTTCCATCTATAAAACATGTATTACTTAGTATTTGTAATTGTTTTCCTGTATGTAAACTTTTCTCTCTAAAAAAGTGTAATATCCATTAATAGAAAAATTTTAATTAAATTTTAGATTACATTTGTGAAACATTTATTGAAGAATAAAGAGAGAACGTGAGGTTAGAAATGTTAATTTTAAAAAAATAAAAAATAGACTATGAATACTTTAAAAAGGATTTCTTAAGAATAATTTTGCTTTAAGTGAAAATAGTCGGCATCCAGTCGTCCCCAGTCGGCATCATTTCAACCTGATTGAGCTAAGCACCACTGTAATCTCGTTCGACAGTGTGCAGGCGTGAATGGCAAGTGGCGCACCGGTCGGAATGAGTGTTGATTTCGCTCTATCAGCCGTCTGTGAATGGTCATGGTAGACACTAGTGTGCGAGTTGCACGTCTGATGATTGATAATGATGAATCAGGTGCTATAACAGCTGATCTGACAATCACTTTGTCCTCCCGATCTGCTGTGTCCTTAGGTCATCCACTTCCCTTATGAAGCAGAAATCTACCATTGTCCACCCATTCTTGCCAGCATCTTCTAATCGTCGCATCACTTCGTCCTATATGAACAACTATTCTCCTTTTTGCCCAACTGCCTCTTTCAATTCAATAATACCTCTTTCAAACTCTGATATTTGCTCGTAATGAGCTCGAATCCTGTGGCGAGGCATTTTTTCAGTCGTTGAAAGGTATCCTAAATCGCAATGCAACAGTAAATTTGACTATCATATTGAGAATCGCTTTTTATACACAATGCTGAAAGCGCAGTTCCGATGCGCTATACGTCCCTCTATTTATTCATTAGACACGAAATTTTAATCATTTGCATGTTTGGTCCAAATATTTTTGCATATGAAATTTCTTTACAATCTGCCTTCTTCTTTGTGTCTCGTTTTTTTTTCTTTTTGTTATAGAGTGTAACTATACATTAGAGGGGTAGTTTTCCTTTCACTTAGGATACTTTCGGTATTTATCGAGATCCCCTTTTTAAAAAATTAGGTTTCAACAACAAGTAACATGATCTAGACGTGAAACCTCTCTTAACTGGTTTTATATTTAACTTCCCAGTTCCTTTCAACCAAATGAAACATGGTTACTCAAATTAAGTATAACTTTAGAGTTTTCGTGAATAAATACAACAAAAATATATAAAGTCATAGATAATTGAATTCCAAAAATTCATGTAGAAAGTCCATGGTCATAGCAAGATTGCTAGTGTAAAAGTCTTGAATAGTGCAAGGGAGTTACTTGTGTGTCGGTGGTGTCCATAGAAAGACTAGGACCTGACGCTGTGTGGTTGAGTTTTCTACATCATGGATTAACTCGTTTCGTATTCCAGTAAGAGTGATCTCTGACATTTTATAGAAGCTGTCAGTATCCGTATTGAAGAACAGTTAACTAGTAAAGAACTTTCCCTTGTTAGAGAAGTATTAAATAAAATTTTGAAAATGTAATTAATTACATTTATGAATTGTTAGTGTGTGATTATTTTAATTATTTTTTTATGCTTGGAATGAAGTTAAGTCTTAGATTTATGATTTTAATAATTTTTAAGATGACGACGAGATGGGAAATAGAGATATAACAAAAATAAAATTTTTGAATAAAATTTAAAGAAAATTAATTTTAATGACGGCTTATATATAGAAACTTGCTGTAAATCACTAGCTAGCAGTCCATCTGAACTTATTAAAAATAATTAAAATAAGTAGATAAATTAATGATAGAAAAATAATTAAGAGAATATCAATAATATATTACAACAATGACTGAAAAATATTCATTGTTAAATGCTGAAAAAAAAATTACAAAAAAGAAGTTCATTTCGTTCTGATTAAATTTTGTTCATACCTTCATAGAGTAAATAGAACTTCATATACGTGTTATATATTCTCTCATTGATAAAAAATGATCTCGTATTAATTACGTACTCATCCTATTATAATACTATTCCTATTATAAAACATTTTGAGGACATTTTCGTATGTTTTTTTCCGTAAAAAGTTTTAAAATGTTTAATTTATCTGAAGAACTTAGATGAAAAATCAAAGAGAGAAAATGGAATAGTTTTTTTAAATGACTCTAAATTTAGCATTAACTATTTTCAATACCAGTTTTAAAAATTGTTATTAGATTTTAAAAAATAACATATGTTAATTTTATGCTTCAATTGCCCCTAAATGTGTTATAATAAAAGTTCAAACGATAAGAAACAGATTTCATAAATGAAAGAAAGCTTGAATTGAATTGGATTGGCCTGGAAAAAAAATTACATGATATGGAAAATCAGAATACTTAAGTTACTCTCAGCTTCGTGTACATCTTTTATTTATTTTTACTTCCATCGCGAAGGAACAAAAAACACCTGCTATTATATTAAAATAAGTAGAATGTTCTTCCATCTTTTCATATCATGTCACTTAGAAAAGCAAAACGAATTTTCGTTAAATATATTTTTCTCCTATAAATCTCAAAACTGTTCCAACCTTACGACTCAGATTTAAATTTATTAAAATATGCAAATATAGAAAGTATCTGTTCATATTTGGAAGCTAATATTCTGCAAGAAATTTCTATGGAGGGTTTCACCAAATACGCTATTTTTAGTAGAAATTATATGAATTTTATCTATTTCGCTTTATATGGTAATTCTGTAATTTTTTTAATTTATGAAGTTATTAATTTTTGCGTTAGGTAATGTACTGGTAAATATACGTAATGTAAGTATTATATGTGTTCCTAAATATTTTTAAATTTACACTGAATATGAAAGAGTGTGTATTTTAATGAAACAAAAACATTTTTTTCTTGTGTCTTCGAATTTTAGATTTGAACTGATATGATTAAAGAGGAAATAAAGTAGTATATTTTCTAAATATTAAATGAGCTACATTTTTTACTGAATAATTCTCTCACGTATGTTGTTGATTTTTTTATGTATGATAAAAATATATAAATATTAATAGTGCTTGTGTTTATACTTTTAAGAGCTTAAGTAATATGAAATATTTTCATGTAAAAAACGAAAAAAAAATGAAATTTAATTGAATTTATATACGCTCTCTCTCTCTTGTACCTTACAAATTTTATTTTAACTAGGAAAATAAAATATTCATGATTATTCTACCCAACTTAAAAATATGTAAAGGAATACTTTTTATTTTCATTTGAACAAAAAGAAACAAATAAAGTGGGATTCTGTTTATAATTAATTTCTAGCTATTCATATGTATTCTATCATTAAAATGAAAGACAAAATTGATATTATATATTATGTATATAGCTAGTACAAAACTAATAATATAACTTATTTTATAATATTGGTTAAACGTATAACCTACTTCGACTACTGTATTTTAAGAAATTAACTTTTTACTATCAGATTAATTAAGTTTTTAAAAACTCATAAAATATTACAAAATTCTTATAATTATTATTATAAGAAAATCATAAAATTCTTATCATTATAGAATTTACTTACGTATCTCTTTATTTACTATTTATATTGATAAAATGAAGAAATTATTATTTATTTCTTTTGAAAAAAGCAAATTTACGTATTGAGAATATTTTTTAAATTTTATTTTCGGATCCACGCTTGTCTGCGCACTTGTTTATGCTTCACTACCGTCTATTGCTCTCTTACACCAATCTAAAAATTTATCATTGATTCTCTGTAATTATACTTCTGGGAATATTGAATACATTTAATATTGTGGAATGCAATTAACACCCAAATCACAACATAGACATGCGTAAAGAATGTGCACAGACGTTCCAGAATATTCAAGACTAAACGAAACTTGGAACGTGGGACAAAGGTTTCGTTTGGTCGGTTTTATTAACATCACACGAGAAGCTACTCGAAGTATTTCGTAGTTCTGAACCTCTGTCAAGTGATGAGGAGAACACATGAGCTCGAGCCCCTCTCCTAAATTACACACACGCGAACGGGAAGAATTTGGACCTCGACAGATTTAAAGTGCGTCATCCGCGGCTACACGGCAAGTCTTTAGTGGCATGAAGTTCAAATCTGAGACTCCTTAAAAAATCTCTGGCTGCGAGTCCGCGACCACTAGGCTACTGCGGTCAACACGTAAGACAGAAAGCAATTGAGAAGTTTCGATTCTGGTTTCATCAATGCGGTGAATCAGTAATACCAAATATTAATAAATTTTCTTACTGTGGGTAATTTTTCAAGGTGTTTATATATAATTAAGATCATAGTGAAGCACATACAAAATACTCAAATATTCAAATTGTATTATCATTGTATGATTTGTTATTGTACGAGAGAGGTGGTCGCTATGAAAATTAAGATCGAAACTTTGTGGTCACAATCACTTAAAGACTGAGAAAATCTGCTTTAAAATAAATAGCATGTTGCTTTATTTATACTATAGACTGTTTGTTAAAAGTTTGAGGGTGAAAGATAAATATATAATTTTAAAAAAGGACATAGTAACAAAATGTAAATTGCTTTCTATCAAAATGGAAACTTTTCCATTATAATACTTTAAATGTACGCCTGATTCCATTAATCAGTTTATTTTTTGTTGTAGAAAACATTTTATTGATACATTAAAATTGTTAGAAGCGAACTTGTTGTTTACATATATTTATGTCATTGTAGAAATTGTGTCTAAATATATTTACATAATAATGCAAATGTGTATATAATATAATAATGTAAAATATTTGCATTTGAAATTATGCCTTAATAAATATATTTGAAATAAAACCGCAGGAAGCAAACGCAAATTTACTTAAATGTAAGTAAAATTTATGAATTGATTACCAAATAGTTTTCTTAAATTTTGATTCCTTAGAAAATAAATATTCTTTTCTGTTTACCATATGCAACTTTAAATTCTTCTATTTATGATTTTTACTAGGCTAGTACACTTGTACTTCGCATGAGTGGAAAAAAAAATTGAAAAAAAAAATCCAAATAAAAGTATAAAAGTTTCTTCAATGAGTACTACCAACTTTTAAATAAAATATGCATGGGTCAATCACAAGTTATCCTTCAAGGAAAGAATTATTTAAAAATAAATTTATATAACAAAGTGAAAGATTTCAGTATAAATCAAGCGAGTTCATTGTAGGCCTCGCTTACATTTAGTTCAAATGTAAGCGAGGCCTACAATGCATTTATTAAAGAATATTTTTAAGCTTGTATAATTTTTAAAAAAAATTAATTTTTCAAAAAAAGCATTGTAGTTTATAATATAATCATTAACTTTTTATAAAGATGTTTTTAATTAAATGTTACATAATGCTCTTTACAAAAATTACAGTTCATTAATATTGAACGTTGAATTTAATCTCTTCGCATAGGTGAATATAAAAGCTAACAATCCAGCTACTAATCATAAAGTATTTAAAATGAGTATAATATTTTTTTCCAATTTAATTATAGTAAAAATAACTACCAAAATCAATATATATTCAATTTACAATCAGTATAAATCACAACTATAAAAAAGGTATTGCACGATTTTTTTTTTAAGTTCAATATTTTTTTCATTCAATTCCTGAAAAAATCTTCTGTGGTTTACATATTATTCATAACTATTATTTATTTTTTTAAAGTATTATTACTCATTAAAATATGTTATGCTTGATACCTGAATTATCAACATTTTAAACTCACGCGTGAAAAAATTAAATGTAACTTTCAGTATAGCTGAATTTTCATTTCTGTTCTTAGAATGAAAAAAAATCATTAATTCCTTACAGCTTTATTTGAAAAATTAATAATTGTTATTTTATAAGTCTAATTTATATAAATTATGAGTGCCTTAAAAATTCTCTTTAATAAATGAATTTCAACCTTCCCTCATCCACCTCTATTGGATTTAAATTTATATCTGTCACTTTGCTATAGCATTATTTACTAAAATACTAATTTTCTCTTCCCTAAAAATTACGTTTAAGGGTTTGTTCTCACAAATAAATAAATATTATATTTTTCTACTCACTTGAGCAAACAACTGGTATAGCAGAAAATATACTATAATATTTGTAAACTAATGTATTGAATTCATCAAGAAACTACTTTTGTTGTATCAATTTGAAATAAATATTCTAGAAAATTAAATGAATTTTTTTTGTGGATTTTTTCAAGAAGGGGGGGGGGGGGGGGGAATAGTAGAAAGTTTTAATCTCAGAACACTAGTGTACGTAAATTTCACGTGCGGTCTTACTTTATTGGTTCTTTTCTGCCTTTCCACCGATTCACTTGTCTGATTATGAATACTTCAAGACGTCTTTTAGTAAGCTGCATGCCAAGTGGTTTGATTTTTTTGTCTACGGTTTATTTGCTCGCTTCATGAGCTACAACTCACAACGTGAATTTTACGTGTCTCTACAAATATGTGAAAATTTTCCCATGTAAATATTACGCGTCACTAGTAATATACGACTTTTTAAACACGTAATTTTCACTTATTCCTAGTGATAGAGACTTTATTTTTAAATTTGTGAATGGATGGAACGGCCCAGAGCATGAGATTTGGTTAGCTGAAACTATGGATTATAATGGCTTCCATATTTCGTTTTACATTTATTTTAAAATTCAATGTTTAATCAAACGAAAAGGAAGATATTGTCCGCAATGCGCATAAATCTGGCCCATATTATATCACATGATGTCAAGATCTATCATTAGTTCCATTACGCCTAGCTCTGGAGCAAATCTTGACACATGACTTCAAGTTCAATTCTACTTATTGCTATTCATGCCTATTGGAATTTTTTTTGCATATCTTTATATTTATTTATTGTAATTTATTACGTACTTTGTAAATTATTATAATATTTACCCCAATGGGAATATTAAAAAATGTATTCTTTCAAAAAGTAATTTTTAATTTTGGTAATTTAGTATATGTGATCTGCTTATTTTCACCAAAATGTTGCCGTGTATTCATCGTGAAACTAGGCTTGTTAAAATTACTGCAAGAATAAACAAGAAGACTCATGGAATGTATTAGAAATTATAATACCAAGGAATATTTTTACAAGCTATGTTCAAAGTTCAACGTGCTGAAAATTTACACACCTTTGATCTGAATGGAAAGGTCATTAATATTGTTTATTAAGGTGCTCCTAAAACTGTTTATTAATATTAATATTTCTCTTTTCTTCATTCAAGGGCTATCTTTAGAACTATCTTTGTACCGCAAACTGAAACCATAAACTTAAGGGGGGGGGTCACTTCACTCAAATCGGTCAAAAAAAATCGATTTTTCAATTTTTTTCGAAAGTGAAACTACAAATTTTTCTGCATCCAATGTAATTTAAACTTTTCTTGTAGCTAAATTAGAAGTATTTTAAATATTTTTTTAAAACATTGTTTACAACTGTTTAGACCCAAAAAAGCTGATTGCCCCGTCCTCTTTGAAACCCAAACATGAAACACATGTTACTTTCCAGCCTTAAGTGATTTTTAATTCATGAAAACTAATTATTTCCATCAGCAACTTGTCAAGAAAAGAATTGAAATGAATAGTAATAGCAATTTGTTTACATATCGTCTGCTACGTGCTATTTTGGTCTCATCAAATACATACAATTTCATCTGATGGAAATTTGTTTTTTCAGTTATATGTTTCATTATGCTTCAGTTTAATGCCTCAACATAAAAAAAGAAGTCATGAGGAGGCACTTAGGAATAAAATAAAAATTCATCTAAAGTAAGAGAAGCTACAAAAGTATAAGTAGCTTTGAAAATGAGGAAATCAGCATTGAAGTCAAAGTTATGTAAGTATGCTAGTGAGTATGAAGCTTTTTTGAATTCTTCTGATAAATTTAATGAAACAATTGCCATTTCTTTGTTTTCTGGTTTCTTGAATTTGTGTGTGTTGTGCATAAAATGCAAAAACCAAGATATCCATTAATTTTGGTCTTCAAAACCAAGATTTGGCTACAGAACTATTAATATGTTGTGGCAGTTGTGGTTTCAAACAGCCAGACAATACTACAGTCCCTCAGACTTTAACAGATGAAAGAGACGCTAATGTGTGTGAAGTTAATTCGAGACTTTCATATGCTATGAGATCAATTGTAAAAAGATATGCCGCTGCGAAAGTGTTTTGCGGAGTGAGGAATTTATCCCCCCCCCCAACTAAGCGCTTTTATGAGTAAACCCAGGTATTAAATGATGTGAAAGAAAAAGTCGCAAAAGCTTGTATGGAAATAGCTTCTAAAGAAATATCTAATAATGAGGGAAGTCCAAATGTACCCGTGGCTATTGATGGCACCCGGCAAAAGAGAGGGCTTGTTTCGTTAAATGATTAATGCAGTTAGTGACGAAATTGTAAAGGTTATTGATGCCAAAGTAGTTCGTGCAATTTAAAGGAATGAAAAAGAAAACACAGGGAGAAGTATTCTTCATATTACTTTGGAAATAGTGGAGGAATGGAAATTGAAGATGCACTTCGGATATTCAATCATTCAGAGTTATTGCACAAGTTGCTATATACTCAGTACCTCAGTCTTTGCACCACAAGTGATGACACATAGTATGGATATAATAGGGCCATAATTAAAAAAAGAACGATATAAGCATAACTTACTTGTTGCCGTTATGAATTGTATTAAAGAATATTTAGACACTCTACAAGTCCTGAACAACTCAAGGGTTACTACAAAATTAAAAGTTTTAAATTTGTTAAAAGTTCAACCTTGATTTTATCATGTCGAGCACTACAAGGAGAAGTTCACATAAGGAAAGTAGAAAAGACAGTTTTACAAAGAACCAAAGAAGGTAGAATTGAAAAAAGATGATTAAAATGTATACAAGAATATGATCCAGCAGATGATCCAAGTAATCTAAGCTATGGTACTGGTATGCATTAGTAAATGAAAAACTTTTAATTTAAATTGCATTTTTCAAAAGTATAAAATTCAACACAGAAGGAAATTTTTTAAAAAACCTACTTATATTATAGCTTTGAAAATCGGTGCATTTATTACTAGTACATACAAGAAAAATTTAATGAAAAATTTTGTCCAAAAAATTATAGAGTTTAAAATGTACACAAATTTTCTTTGTTTTTTAAACTTTTCACAAGTTACTCCCATATAATAATTTTTTTTTAAAAAGAACTAATTGAAATTTCAAAACAATGTCTCATTAAAATAATAATAACTAAACAGTAAATGAACACTAAAAATTGGTATCTCTACATCTGGTCAATTTCTTAAAAATGTTCCTTAAACTTGGTCGTTTTTAACATTAAAGAGATAGAAAACTGCTGCAAGAAAGGACCCCGTCAATTAATTTTCGGGAATATTGTCTTGAACCACGCTGGAAATGGATTTTAACTGTAAATATTTTATGATTGCTGCCTGGATTGTTGAGCTTTTCAATTCACATTAGCTAAGAAGGATACTTCAGCAATGTATGGTATAAAAACATTGTAATTTGTGTTGCAATATTGTATTGCTGAGAGGCGAAGTAGATAGTTACTTATATGGACAGGTGGTTGAATCAGGCAGTTGACATTACACCATGCGACTTTCTCCTCTTTCTCAGATTGAACGAGCTCTGTACAGAACATCACTTTCATTCTGGTGATGAGGTAAACACTGCCATTAAAGCCTTGTATCGACAGAAACCACCAGGATTCTCTAATAGGTTTGTCGAATAATCACACGTTGTCGCTCGTGAGTGTAAATGGATAGGAGCTTTGTAGAAAAGTGAATAAGGCATTACATAGCAGATACATGAAGCTTTCAGATACAACGAGATTTTAAAAATGGGTAATAAATTTAAAAGTAACGTCCATGGAGGCATGACTTTTCAATCAATTCTCGAAGGTACCAATACATTCTAAAATTAGTTATATTAACTTGGAGTATTATTAGTTAAGACTAACAAAAAACATTTATTGTTACTACATTTTAAGCCTTACATAGAGACCTAAAGGACAACGGTAATTGTAAAGACTCGATAACAGTGTCAGTAATAGTGAAGTCAATAGAAACTAAACATTATACAATTACCAAGGTAATTTTCATCAAACTTTTATATTTATAATGTTCTTAATATTTTATAAATTTAATTCTCCTGCAAATAAGGCAGATTTGGTCTTGGTTGTGTCTGACCAATTGATTGTTCACTAATGTTGCTCTTGGAATAAACGCGAGGACTACTGTGACAAAACTCTTAATTTTGAACCATTGTTAAGTGACAAGGAGGAAACCTGAGTTTACACCTCATTCTGCCGCGCTTACAGATCGATTATGGTCATTGACTTATTTAACGTGTGTCAGCCCCACTACACGAAGTGTATCAGGGGAATCAGGTCTCCAGCCTAATCCTCGATGAACACAACATGAACTCGCGACTATGACTAATATTTGCATCTGATGATGTTAGTCAGAAGTATTTAACTCATTTATATTTCGTGTCTAAATTAATTTGCCAGCAGTCAGAAGACTGAAGAAATTTAAATTTTAATTTATTAGTACAGTAATTTATTATTTTGCTAATTATTTCAAGTACTGAAAAAACTGAGCACGAGTAATTAAATAAATTTATCTGTGCTGCAAAATATGAAATTAAATTTATGTGAACTATTTGTCGAAAGAAGAAAATCTGAAATACAAAATGAGCATCAATGCTCCCGTCTACCATTTTGATTTCGTGGACGTAATATTAATCCTATGAAATTTCGACTGTCGTACTCAAATCCTTAACGTATGATCTATTTGAATGCAATAAAGAGCATCCGAAAAAAACAAAAAATAATGAAAGCTTCTGCAGAATTACTTTTTTTCCTTCTAGTTTACAAAGTATTTTGAAATATTTTTAATGACCAGAAAACTCACAAGCGAATTCATTAAAGTATAGGTAAAATACTTTTAAAATTTACAGAAAAAATATAATTCCGAAGAAGCGTTTATTTTTTTTTTCTTTTTGCTTTTTCAGATGCAGGTTATTACATTCAAATAGCTCATGTAGCAAAGATTTGAGGACGGTAGTAGGAATTCCATAGGATTAACATTACGTTCACGAAATCAAAATGGCTGATAGACGGAATCCTTAAAATCTTAAATTTTGGCATATCTAAAAATATTTTCAAATCTCATCACATTATTGTAAGCATGAAATATTCTTCAAACTATCTCAACATGCGTAGCAAAAATTTTTTTTTTTTTTTTTTTTTTTTGCAGTGATCGCTATAAAACAATTCAGTCATCCATCATCTAGAAATAGACGGGGATTATTTTTAGGTAAATAAACAAGACTTTGGAAGACAATACAAAGTCAATCTTCGAATCAAGAATTATGTCATTTTCTTTCGAAACTTAATCTAATTATATTAAACGTAAAGCATTTTTCTATTTATATTAACAAAATTTTCCTTTCAGATATTTGATAAATGTTTCATTATATGTCAAATATTTTCTAGAATTGAAAATATATTATTACTTTTCAGGGAACAGAATGAAATATTCGGAGCCCGGAAAGACATCTAGAATGCAAAATAAGCTTCAGAATCATAAATTTTGGCATTTCTAAAAAATGTTCAAATTCTGAACAAATGACTGCAAATATGAAGTATTTTTCTAATGATATTAGATTAGATAGCAAACAAATTAATACATTTTGACAGTATATATATCTCTTCTTTAACTTTGAAGTCTATTTCTTATTGCATCATACCTTTTCTAGAACTGAACGAATATATTTCCTTTTCTGGGAACTTGGGGCACGAAAAAGATCTAAAATACAAAAAAGCTTTAGAGCCATAAATTCGGGGTTCAATCCTCAAATTCTGATCAAATGACTGTAAATACGAAGTATTGATCTGATTATCTTAGCATAGATAGCAAACAAATTAAAATATTTTGATGGTATTTATATCTCTTTTAGTTGTGAAATATCTATTTCATCTTGCATCATACCTTTTCTGCCAATTAAATGGACATTACTACTTTTCAGGGAAGCAAATGAAACATTTAGAGCAGAAAAAAAAATCTAAGATGCAAATTAAGCTTTAGAATCTTACATTTTGGCATTTCTAAAAATATGTTTAAATTTCTCATCAAATTGCTGAGAGCGCAACAAAATATTCTTTTTCCATGAATCTCTAAACAAATATGTATTGCAAAAAACGCAAAATATTCTTTCTGTGATAGTAAAACATGCAGCAAACAAATTTATAAATTTTTATGATGTATCTTTAAGCATTTTGACGTTGACCCTTTTAGGTATGAAGCTTATTTAATTGTCTATCGTATAATTTCTAGAAATGAACATGATTATTCCTTCGGTAAACAAATAAAACATTTGAAAAAAATAAATATTAAGTAAGTCTTCGAATCATGAATTGTAGCTTATCTCAAAAACAAATGTTCTGATCAAATTGCTGAAAACATAAACCATTCTTATGATGATCATAACATACGAAAGAAAAAAAAGTTAGAAACATATTGTTATGATAGATATATGCCCAGAAATAGGATGCGTTAACACGATATTTTCAGCAAAAGTTGAGCGGACATGAATAATTTCTCATTGCGAATAATAGCTGTCAAATGTAATTTTTGAGATACTTCAGAAGAGCCACAACATATCCTCCGAAACAACTCATCTTGTATGAATAAAAGAGTAAAAATGATGTAGCTGAGCATTTGAGTAATATTAATGGAGTTAATCGTGGAAAGCTTACAATCTTTTCTCGCTGCAATTCTTTTATCGTCAAGAACTTCTCTTAAAACTTTCATACTTTGTTATGTCGTAGTATATTTTGAAAAAGAACATGATATTTGCGTTTTCTTTCTGGAAATACATCATGCGTTCGTAATACATTATGTCATATTTATTCGGAAAACGTATTTAAAGGTACTTGGAAAAATGACTAAGTTACATACGAACATTAATTCCTATGTCCTTATAGACGGAACAACTTTAGATTTTGTTGATATTTAAATGACATGATTTTTTAATGTTGAAATTTGATGTAAAATGAGATAGAGGACAACAATGGAAAGCAAAAATTTTAAAAATTTTCTGCCAGAATTGCTTATAAACTGAGTGCTAATGGAGGAATCGAGTACAATAATATCTTGTTTAGAGATTCATGGATTAACTCTAATTCGATAAATGTGATCATTTTGTTTTAATGAATTTCCTTTTGCATTTTTTCTGGTAATTCGCTATACTTTTTATTAGTTTTATTATAAGCTAACTTTAGCTGAGGTTTCCAAAGAAACAGATGCCGTTATTTAGCGTCCGTAATAATACGGTAGATAACGATTTCAAAACGTTATCTTTGCAAATCAGTGATGTGAGTTTCTTGCATTCAACGTTTTTAAGGAAACCACACCATCTGATTTTCATAGAAAATGTTTAAGTTCCGTCATCCACCGCAAAACTGCGACCATCAAACAATGGTTCCTATATTCTGGGAAACCATAGCTTTATTACGTGAACCTATATTGAAATGGCTAAAAATAAAGTAGTAAATATATGGTGAATATATCTGTAATTATTTCGTAATATGCTTCTCTACACGAGTGTATATTATTACTATACACTATCAAATTTACAAGTGTGTAGTGTAAGGCTACGGTTTCCTCAGAAACAGGTACCATTATCTAGAGGTCGAAATGTTACATACCAAAATATTGTCTATGCAAACCAGTGACGTGGTTTCCTCGCATTGAACGTTCGTTTGGAAACCACTCCGTCTGGTTTACAAAAGCAACATTTTAGTGATGCCATCCACCAGAATACAGCTATCGTTAAATAACGGTTCCGCATTCCTAAGTATGAAAAGCTTAAGTGATTGATATGCAAGCCAATGACATGTGTAAACAAGATTAGGCGGTATTTCTGACAGCTTTATTCACTTTGGCAAAATATAAATAGATATATGAATTAAAATTCTTTGTTTATTGAAAATTATTTATTACAGAAAGGAATCATATGTCCATGTGTGCCTGTTTATGTGTTATGTAATGCTTATTATATTACGAAAATTAATTTAAAAATAATTTAAAATTGAAGTAAAAAAATGCTTATTTTTGATAGCGTGTTCCCCTTTCTTTATTGTCATTATGTTAAAATGACCTGTTTATTTGAGCTACTTGCTTCCAGGAACATGTTTTAAGTGCTAAATGAGATCGTATTCTATTAATAAAATGATTTTTTTTTATTAATGCATTTTATTGATGTTTTAATACTTGAAGTACAGTTATATAAGTAGATACAATAACACTTAAAGTACACCAAAATATGCTTAAGTATGTTTAAATTATGTGAGAAATGTAATTTTTTTAAACTGGGGGGATTTCAAAAGAGTTCCTCTCTCTCAACGAATATCCTTAATTAAATAATTAGCATGGTCTGTTTTCTTATACAGAAATCACTCTGTTAACAGCTTCGATTCAAATGATTTTCAGTATGCGAGGGATGTTTCGAAAGGAAGTTTCGTCATTTTTTTTCACATGGAATCTCTATTGTCAAAAAAAAAAAAAGATGTCATAATGAACTATATATCTTTCATTATTTTTCGACATAATTGCTACTTATATTGAGACATTTGTCGTAGTGTGCAAGCAGTTGAAGAAACCACTCTGGTAAAACTCGGTGCCTTGCGATGCAAGGAATTGCCTCACAGACTGCTCCCCCTCAACATTGTTTTAAATAACCCTGAGCACGACCAATACGCAATGTGGAAGCCATTTATGACACCGTTAAGTGCCAATCCACTAACATAATGTCCTGTACTCTAGCAATATTGTTTTCTTTTATGATTGTGGAGAGAAGTCCACTTTGATCTTCATCCTCCACACTCGACTTCCTTGACTGAATATGCGATACTAGCATCCAACCATTTGAAGAGACAGGACCTGTTCCTCATACACTTTCTGTACACGTTCATGGATGACTTGCCCCACATGTCCATTCATTTCAGATAATAACACGCCCTTCTATAGCCGACCATGTTGTCAGTACACATATTTCTGCCATTGTGATTTGTTTTCGAATAATCTCAGGAACACTCTCTTTTCATCTACTCTCTACGCATACGTCATTCCTCCTCCACTGACGCTACTTCTGTCGTTGAACCAGCAGTGGGTGATAATTCTTATGATGGTGTTTCGTTTCACCAGGTAAATCATTTGCTCCTTCAAAAAATAACGAAACTTACTTTCGGAACCTCCCTCGCAATTAACCCCACAAATAGAAATTCTAGCCAATTTTTAACATACGAATGGTTAGAATCATAATTAGCAAAAATAGATAAATGATTTATTTACTGTTTAAACAAATCGTGATATCTAAAGTTTGTTCTTGGGTTCAGAGCATAATTTTTCAATAGTTATACGTAAGAAATAACATTATATCTACGTTTGCATTTCTAATTCATATAATGTGCCAGCCAAAGGAAAATGTTAAATACTCAACAAAAAAAAAAAAAAAAAAAAAAAAATATTAAATGAACCAGTTAGCTAGTACATTCGAATGCAAAGTAGCAAATAATTAACACTATATAAAATTGAAAGTATGATAATGTGGTTTATTATTTTAAATATTAAAGTATTCATATCATTTTGCATCCTATTTAAAATGACTATACTATATCAATTAAATACTATATCTATTACATCCTCGAATGTGCTAAGATTAGGAAAGAAAACATATTGTTCTGTTTGATTCAAGAAATTAGATTTATTATCATTTGAAGAATCATTCATTGTTCTTTTATTTTTTTCGAGTTTGCTAGGTCAGAGTAAACTAATATTCATTTCTCAAACTCTTGAAATTCAAAGAGCTAATTGTTTAGAAGAAATTTAAGACTTGAAATAACACATTTGTCTGGTTAAAAAAAGTAACTGAAAATGCTTTCTTTAATTACCAGATTAATTAGCATTTATAAATTTGCTTCTTCTTCAATAAAACGTCCAAATTTATTTGTTTCTGTTGCTCTCTATTTGAATACCTAGTTTCAATTTTAATTTCAATTATAATATTAGTTATAATTATAATACTTTCAGAGTTTTCGATGCGTCAGTCTATAAAGAGAATCTCTTGGATATCTCAATAAATATTTCAGGGACTATCTTATGACGTTATATCCTCTTAATACCCAAGACTAGAGCAATTTTTCCTAATTTGAGATAAATTATCTAAAAAGTAATATAAAACAGTATATACAGCCATTGTTTTAAAGTTAAAAAGAATACACAATTTTTGGCTTGTCCATTATAATGGACATTGAGTCTTAAGCTGGTAAAAACATGCATCACTGATTAAATATACAGCTAAATTTCATTAATTACACATCTAAAATTGCATATTAGCTATTTTTATTTCAAAAATAATATTTAAAAGTATAATAAAACTAAATTCAAACTGCTGACATATCTTCAATTGTTACTTTCTTCTTGTCCACTATTTTTAAATGCTTGTGGCATGAAGGGCCTGTGAAATAATTTCAAGTTTTGCTAAATAGATGGCAGTGCTGGACTAACAAATATAATGGAGTGTCTGATGTTAGAATATAAAACTGTAAATTATTTCACTACTTGTAAAATAAAAAATATCCAATAGAACGGACACAGGATCTCAAGAAGATACAATTTGATAGCCTCTGAAGGAAGAGGATCATTGACTTACTTAAATTAGAAGTATTAAAGTTTTGTGATTAATACTGAGGTGTCAATATTTATTAACTACGGAAAGTTTAATAGTAATGGATTTGTAATAGACAGTGCGAGATTTTGAAGATAGACGTGGGCGCATGCTGATTAGATGAAAGAGAATTTTTGATTTGATGATAGTGTAGGGGAATCATATGTCAACGGATGAGTAGTAGGATCAAACTTACAAGTTTAGTAATGACTCGTATCCAGTTAGGCAAGTGACTGATAAGTAATTATTTATAATATTTATATTTATGTTCGGAGGCGAGTAGGGGCCTGTTCCATAGATATAAAATAATGTAGATATTGAATTTAAAGTATTCAAAGCTTCATTTGATTTTGATATTCATCTGATCATTCTTTCTATGTGTTGCAATTTTAAGAGCCATCAGTGTAGATCATGATTAGAGGCGGGCGCAACACACGTCCACTCCCTCAACGAATTAGAAATTAACTGAATGTTTTTTCTACGTTTTTTCAGGGGTTTAAAAGCAAGGATTGTACAGACCACGTAGTAATTGAAGTAAGGAATTTTAAGTATTTTTCATGAATGTGAGTGTCTAGTATGGAATATCCTAAATAGTTTAGAACGTTGCAAAGACTAATCTAAATATTTTCAAAAATTACGTATAAATTAAAAGATTAAAAGGAATGGAGCAACACTAAATAACGAGGAACATAACAATATGGCAATTAAAATAGTTAAATAGAGTTAAGTGAAATCATTCCATATATATGTATCTATATATTAGGTCTACCATATAGTAAATATCACACACACACATTTTTCAATATTACATTCAAACAGAAACATTTTTACCAAGTTTTTATTTTGAATCAGTGAGGTAATCACCCTCGATATCAACAACCTTTTGCCATCTAGTGAGCAAATTTTCAATACCCAATCCATAATATCAATTAGTTTTTGAACAAAAGTTCTGGAGATGATATTTTGACCATCATCTGAATTTTCAAATATTTAGCCACTTAGAAATTGTTGTAGTGATCGGAATAAATGAAATTCCGAGGGCGCAATTTTGGGAGAGTATTGTGGGTGAGGTAATACCTCCCATCCCAATTCATTAAGTTTTTCCTGGGTTCTTCTCGAGGAGTGCGATGATGCATTATTGTGTTGCAGAAAGACACCTTTTCTGTTGACGATTGCTGGGAAAATTTCAATTAAAGATTGATTTACTCGATCATATTGTTGACAGTAAAGATCTGCATTCACAGTTTGTCCAAGTTTCAGCATTTCTGAATGAACCATCTGTGAAAACACCATCGAACACATAAAAGCGCCTTAGATGTACTTCTTTCCGATTCATTTGGTGAGAACTATTACCTATTGCTTTAGGATTATCATAGAGAACTCATTTTTCATCTTCAGGGATCAAGCAATAAAAAACTCTTCTGTATTGTACCGCTGAAGCAATACGTTGCATGTGGTAGATCAGCTAGATTTGTTTCCTTCGGATAGATTATACGGTACCCAAACATCTGCTCTGCTTACTTTACCAATCTTCTGCAAATGTTCTTGGATGATCGACAAAGATTGGGTAAGAGTGTTTGACTCCTTTTCCAATGTCTGACACGGAATTGCTTCCACTAACTGTCTTAACATATCATTGTTTAAAGTTGGTGGAATTTGAACTCAGAAAACCACCTTTGGTATTTATAAATGTCTAATGAATTAGGATAAACATCGCAAATATTTTTGGTAGGAACTATTGCTTTACTATCTTTTTGAAACTAAAAAAAGTAGGTAATGTCGAATATGTATCGCTTTTCATCTAAAACTGCAAAAAAAAATTAACATTTAATTACTGATCAATAAACAAATCACTGTAAATCTAAAATGACTTTGGTACAACTTTGATGCATACAATGAGCTGATAATTGACAAACGATTATCGACATGTAAAAAACGGACACAACTTATCAGAAGACCTAATACACACACACACACACACACACACACACACACACACACACACACACATATATATATATATAACTAAAAATTTAAACTGTCATTCACATGTGCTGATTACAATCCCATAAATATGTCTTACAATGTATTGGTTTTCTTTTGCAACATTTTTTTAATTGAGTTTTCTGCTCACCAATTCAAATGACTTCATTGAGCACCAGTGTACCATGGACCATGGTTTGAGAACTATGGACCTAAATGTTTATATTTAAAAAGTAACCTTTTATCCAACTACTTCTACTTCAACTACTACTACTTTATTAAAAATAGCAGTCTTTGGCAGGTGATAAAAGTAAATAAGATTTTTCTGTTTCTTTTCAAAGAAAGAAATTGGAAATATTTCTTTATTTCAGTGTTTGTTATTTTCTAGAAATCAAACATTCCGATATATTTCTTTAATGATAAATTAAAAAAAAACAATTTACTATCAAAAACAACTGTTAAAAATTAGAATTTTTAAAAGGATAAAATAGAATAGAAAAAATATGTCATCATATGAGTTGCTTCAATAATTTCTGCCAATCGATAAAACGTTTTATAAATTAAAGTAGAAAATCTACAAAAAGGCACATATAAAATAAGGTAAATAAGAACTAAATAAAAGCAAATATGGCATTTTTTCCTGCGAGAAAAATACAATGATCGGTAGTCTACCACGAGAAGAACTGTAATCATCGATCATTTCTGAAGTCACATAAATTTACATAGTCAAGTCATATTTCATACCTATTCTGGCCACTCTGCTGGAGAGGTGGACGTTAGGTTTCACTTTTTGTTTCAACTCCAGCATTTATGATAAACTACATTAAACCAACAGTTTCTTTTTCACCTCTTCAGTTTTTTCAGTTCTTATTCGATTCGCAGAATATTGAGTATTTATGCACTACAAAAATGTCGAAATCAGTTTCAGTATTTTAATTGATTGTACGTTAGAAAATTCGAAACAAGCATATTGTTCAAAGTTTAAAGATTTAAATGGAAAAAAAATAATAAATGATGTGTGAGAATAGATTACTATTCAAAGATTTATTTTAGTTTTTCCTTTGGCGGAAGCAATAATTATATTTTGCTCAAGTTATATTTAAATTAATAACTTATCGTTTGCTTTTATCTTATAATTTAATAGCTAATTTGAATGTTATATAATAGTTTCGTTTGATTCTTTTCATTGTTAAAAGTTGACACCGTTTTTGCATGATTTAAATATGCATGTTTTGAGGGAAAGTACAGGATAGCGATTGAATAAACAATAAAGGGAATTTTCTGATAATTGTTAATTTATTTTAGAAATTTTATTGATTCTTTAAAACAGAGTTATTCTAATGGGAAAGGGCGTTATCACATCATAAGGCCAACATAATATGCTTTAGAATCAAAAATAGATTTAAATGTTCGACGTTTTTTGAAGAATTAGTTTAGCAACTCATTCGTATAACAAAAATATACTGTACAAAATGTTTCTTAGTTTGATTCTGAATAAAAAATGTCCTTTATCCCTTCTTTATCTAATGTCTTACACAAATACAGATTCAATGATTTAACAATACTACTGTTATTAACTCAAAAAGATATAACTTTTGGTTAACTATTTAGAGAGAGAAAATTCTTTTATAGAAAATAGTAAATAATTTTAAATTTAGGTTAGATTCGATCTGTGCCTAAGTCTTCAAACACATCAATCGTGATAGTTCTTTTTTAAATTCTGAAATGGCATTTAGGATTATATTTTCACTAATGATCATACAAGAAAAATACTAAACAGAAATGCCATATTTAAAATTAAATTATTTTTGAGTGAGAATTCATTCGGCAAATAATTATTCACAAAGGCCTTCACTATTCAAAGTTGATAATAGTTACACACAAGTATTAAACAGAAATGCAAGAGTTATTAAATTATTTTTACGAAGTATTTATTTGTTCTTTAACAATTAATCACAAAAGTCTTGAACCTTCGAAGACCATAATATATTTCTTATCATTTTATTATTGTTAATGTAAGAAAAAATCTAACAAACTTTCCTGTGCAAAAGATAAACTAACCATTAATAATCATAATATTTTGCGTGTTAAATTACTGCAAAAAAAACAAGTGATTTGTTCAGAGTTTGTTAATAGAGCTTGCATGCGAGTATATAGTATGTATTATATCATAATAAGAGGGTTTTTTTTGACGAGTTTGGCATCAGTTATTTCTATCTAATTAACTAATTTTACTTACTCATTAAGAATATCAGGTATATGTTTATTTTTTTAATATTGTAGCTACCATGTGTTTAAAATTTTAAAACCTAAAATATTACGATGGAAGATTTTAACTCTTAAATTAAAAATCTGATGATTTTCAAATCACTAGTTGAGAAAAGTATGAAGCGTTCCGCTTATTTTGAGTGAAGTTGTTTGATTCAGAATGCTGTGTCATGTAGCTAATTTCTTATGAGTATCCAGTGGGCATCTATTGAGCAATGTTCGGGCAGATTTAACATCATTATCTTTGGGTCAGGCGCCTTATGCAGTGCCTGACACAACTAATCCAGTAAAGGTATTCCCCACAGGATCCAACTATTAAACGCTTTTACTGTTGTTGTCATTAATTGTGACTTGTAAGAGATGGTGCTGCTCTCCCTTTTTCTAAAGAGGTACATTCTGAATCATAATTAGAAAAGATTGTTTTTCTAATCATTATTATAATTTATATACATGCCTTGACTTTATTTAGATTCTTTCGGAATATCTTCATCTTACGCCGTCGACAGTCTGTAGTTGGTATGGTGGATATACTTGACGTATGCGCCGCAACCGTTTAAATCATTATTCGTCTTTTTTCAGTGAAATGGTTTAGTGAAACACATTAAGGCAATTTTATAATGGGGTATATTGAAATCGCAATGGTGGCTGGGATGAACTGTTATCGAGTCCGCGAATTTTGAACCACTAATTTTGTTGAGATCAGTGACCTTGAAAGCATTTGAAAGTGGAATTGATCTTCCTATTTGAGGGTCTGCTAGCAACTGGTCTAGTGCACCTTATGCTCTGTTGCAGACAGCTGTCTCAGAAATCAATTCCCCACTAGGCTAGTTTTTAAGCCCTTTTATCCATGCATTTTTAATTCCGACATATGGGAGTAGGCAGCCACAGCTATATGAAATCTAGCGCTTTGTTTGTGGACAAATTTGTCTGTAATTCATAGCTTATAGCTTTCTAAATATTTTACTCATCAATGTGATTGTTTCCTTACGTCACACTGAGAAGCAACATTGGGACTATTGCTGATAGACCACGTAATTTTGTGCCATGCTTCAAGTGACGAGGACGACACCCAAGTCGGCTCTTCCCTCACTAAATTTCCACGTTATATCCACCGCAGAATATTAGACTTTGACCAAATTTAATGTGCATTAGCTCACCTACACGATGGAACTATGGAAGTAACAAGACTCGAATATATCGAATCCACGACTCAGAAAAAACAAGGCCAGTTGCGAGTCCGCAACTGCAACCACTTCTACCAAGATAACATTTTACACATCAAAACTATCTATATCATTTGTAAGGGAAAATGATCAAATTCTAAGTAATTTATAAACAGTTTTCAGATTCAATAGTTTGATCTCACAAAATACAAAGAGTCAAATATCTTTCGTTTTGGTCCTTCAGTAAACATCATCATACACTAGCCCTCGAAAAATGAAAGTATAATCATTTTTTAGCCCACAGCATTCAGAAAATGAAAAAGAAGGTACTTAAGATAATTTATAAATATTATCATTAGAGCAAGTTTCCGATGGAATAGCTAAAGCTCATTTACGATTGTACTGCTGAGGTGACTACTTAGTAGTAAAGTCACAAAACTGATGCTTTGTAACCGTAACTGACAGATGAGCACCTGATGAAATGTAACGGGGAGGAGATAAGTTCATCTGACGGTGGAGGCTTTGGCAGGTTATAGACAGATTTACTTCTTGATGTAATATTGGAATATCTGCAGATATCTTCTATAGTTTGGTACTGGTTTTTGATTCCTATGTGTATTTAGTTTCCAAGGGTACTTAAATTTAATTTAACCTAGATTTTTTTAACTTACGAATATTTTTAAAATAAATTGTGTAATCTTAGTTCGATGGTCATCTCGGATTCTAGAACTTTTTATCGGTCGGATAAATTCATTTTTAGAAATTAATGACTCCAATGAGATTTTATGAAACAATTCTATTTTTTAAGCAATCGACACTTGTAGATGAAGAAAAAAAAAACAACGGTTACCTCTTTTCAGTAATTTGCGAGGATTTCTTGACGTGTGCTAATCTTCACTTGTTAGTACTAAGATATTGTTGCATATATGTAGGAGTTGTTGTTTATGCAATTCATTAATAATATTGTCTATCGTATGGATGACCAACTTCATATAAATAATCTTGCTGATGAATTTCTCACGAATGAAGGCTTAGAGTGAATGGAATAACCTGCTTGATCCCCTGCCTCGATCTGATTGAGGATCTGCAGGACTTCCTCGGGAGGCAGGTGGACCTCTTCCTTAAATCTTACTGCGAGGTGAGGTTGTTAAATGAACTGCAAAAAAGGAGGTCATATGTTCCGATCCCAGTGTTCATCAACGTAATAGACAATATGAGCAGTCGATGTTGCCATTGGATAAGGAAATACACTTTCTTTATTAGAATCCATTTGTTTATTTTCCCTCCTCAAAAATCTGGGATTTATTATTTCTATTTCTTGTCTAATAGTGGTCTTTTTTTAACGTGTATTTATTTATTTATACATCATGCTATATATTAAGAGTATTTAAAATTGAAAAGATAACTTTTTTAAGCACAATTATACCCAAATTCATGTTTTTTTATTCCTTTTTTTTCAAAGTATACACAAAGTACTGGGAGTTCTTTAACTTTTGGAGGCCAGTGTATTTGATAGTAAGATATCATATACATTTATTATACATTATTAAAAGAAGAAAGAATTTACATATATCGGAAAAAAATGAAAAGAAATTTTCAAATGTATATTTACGTGAAAGAGGCAGTGGTAACCTGGTTGGTACAATAACAGAGACTTGCAATCGAAGGATAGAGGCATGTGATCTTGTTCATCAAAAAGGACATCATGTTACTGTCTTGTGCATATCAGATCTCTTACAATTCCCAAAAACTAACTTGGGTTTGGCGTCGATGCACTTTCCAGTGTTGCCCTCGTCACTGAACCATAGTTTAAAGTTACAAGATAAGTCCCCGATAGTTCTCATATTGCTTCTAGTACGACATCAATTCAAACCCATCAGACAATGATGTAAAATAAAATTGTCAAATTTTAAGGCGAAATTTTTAAAATCGATGTATAGCAACTCTTCGGCGGACTCTGGTGACCTCAAGTAATATTTCGTACTTTTCCCGTTGATTTTGTCAGAGATGTTTTGATGAAGTGGCAGGTCTAACAAAGAACGCTCAGTAATTGTTTGTATCGTTAGTCACGATTTTTAAGTGGGTTGCCTTAATTAGAGACTCTGTGACAAGTTTGCGATGGGGAAATAGTGAACCGATAGTGCTAGGCTAGAATGTACTGCATCTACTGTTCTAGTTCTGGGTCACTACTTCGTTGTCAAGTCTGTTGAGCTAGAGTGATGAAGTTAGGACGTTTTCGATTTGGGTATATGCAGATCCGCAAACTTTTGCAGAAGTGACGCCTTAGTAACTGATCCAGAAAGGAATTATCTACCTTTTCAGCTACTAGGCGCTTTTATTTCTATCCTTATTAGTTGGGACATGTAGAAGAGGACCATTATACAGCCTCTTCTTATAGATGAATGTCTTTTTGTATTAAGGGCCTTTCTGAATGATTTTGATCAGAAGAGTATTTTTTTCTCAACCATTACAGAATTTAATAATGGTTGCCTGTTGTTTTGAGTGTCATTTGGAACATTTCCTTTTGACGACACTGACAAGCAATATTTCAGCCTCATGTGCCACAGACTTTTTTAATACTATTAATCGAGATTTTAAGGTGATTTATTATAATGAGGTATGTAAGCGATAGTTTTATATTCAACGAGGTGTGACCTATTGCAACAAGATCACTGTTGAAACTGGTGGGATAACTCATTAGCAAAATATGAACAACACACTTTAAAATTTTTGGAATGATTTTCTTCTGATTTGCGCACGAATCACTTGTTTAAATTTTTCTATGATACAGTTAACTCTTCATTTAAGCGGTTGCAGCTGTGATTTGAGTATAATTTATTTTAACTTTCTCAACAATATTTATAGAAATTAAAAATGTTTGCTTGAGTCAAATTTAAATTTATATTGGCATTCAAATAATGTTTAACATCTCTTTACTAACAAAACTGCTAAATATAAAACTTTTATTTATAAAATAACCTTTTCTCGTGTTTTTGTTGTAAAATAATAAAAACAGTAATGTAAAATTCAGTGTAAAAATATAAATCAAAATGCCTTATTCCTTTTCATAATTGAATGAATCAATTGAATTATGTTATTTGAGGGTTGGAAAACAAGTAATAATATTTCAGGGAGCAATAATCGAAGTAATAGTAAACAAGAATACTCAATGCATGTCATCGGATTTTTGTACTTCAGTTAAATAAATTTTTATCAGTCTAAGTACACGTTTGCAGTTTCAATATCCGAAATTAAATTTTGACTACCTTTTCCATGTAATTCTATAAATATGGTGAATAGAATATGTATAGTTATACCATCTTGTAAGACAGGAACTACTTTTCTAGATCATAAAGCAATGCATTATGTAGATTGGATACATTTGTTAATTCAATTTCCAATTAAAAAATTATGAATTTTAAGTAGAAACAAAGTGTTTTTACAGGAATTAATAAAGCAGTCTAAAACCATGTTATGCAATCAATTAAATTAAAATTAATTTTCTTATAATAGAAATAGGCACGAAATTATTTAGTATTTTGTCAATGTAAGTTGGAACCATTTAATTTTAAAAACAGTTCTAATAAATTTAAATGCATGAGACCTTTCTTTGATAGAATATTAAAACTAAAAGAAAAGTTCCAGTTTTGCATTCTTTATGGTTCATCATTATTTTTAATTATGCTAAGCTTTTATTTTTTTTTTCTTTTTGACAATTTTCAGAGCATTGTATATGGTTCTGAAATTTGAAAACAATAACAAACATTTTTATTCATAAATTACGAAGAAAATTAATTGCCTACTAAACATGTGAACAGCTCAATTGATATCATTTTAAAAAGTTTCGTATGGTAAACCGATGGACGATGGACAAATTTAATGGATGTTTAATTTAGAATTTTCTTTTATAAACAGGAAAGAAAAGAAAGAATGCAACAAAAGATTAAATAAAGGTTATTTTAGAGACAATGGTTACATTTTTCTTCCTTTTTCTGATTGCAAAGATAAAGAAACTGAAATAAAATAAAATGAAAAAGTGGAACTCTAAATGAAAAGAGTCATGACTGACTCACTAAGCCTAACGTGGATTCTTTTCTTCTTTTCATTTTTCTGATATCGGTGCCTTCATTCAAGCAAGAATAAATCAATTTTCACTAAGAAAAAGAAAAAAAATAAAAATAAAATCATCTTTATTTTACGGAGAATTCTTTTTCTTCGGTTTTTATACATGTATAGATATGCTTTTCACTTTTTATCGTTTTTTTTTTCTATGCCACATGTCACTTCCTTTGAAGTTCTAAGTTACTTTTCTTAATAGCTATTTTGGAGTTTTCTTGAAGGCTTGAATTTTCTTGAAATTTTCCTTTAGTCTTTGTGCATGGGAGATTAAAGCCTTTCAAAGTGGAACACTATTGCATTGGATATTTAACTTAATTAGGACTTTTGTATACGGTTTCTGCATTCTTTGTAATGATTAGGAATTCGAATGCATGTGTTTATTAAAGATGCTTTGCTGGTCGATTTTAATTAGAAATTTTTATCCAAAAATAGAATTTTTTTTCAAAGTTTTGTCACACAGGTCAGTTTTAATAATAGGAATCTTTTCTTTATACTTCCATTTTGTTATGAAAAAGTAATTAATTGCGAAAGAAATACTTTTTAACAAATACGAATTAAAAAAAAAGACCAGAAATAGTTTTTTTCTATTTATGAATGATTCTTTTAAGAACTTTAATTACAACTATCGAATATAGATAAAATTGAGCATTTATTTCAATATTATGAAATGAATTTAAATGAACAAGTATGGTGAATGAAGATAAAGAGAGAAAAAATGCGATTATAGTACAACAATGTAGATGATAGTGAGTGAGTGAATGTTGAGGTTTATGAACAAAAGCCAAATCAGGCCATGTTGCGCCATATAAAGTGTACATGTTATTCAGATATTAGAAAAAATACAAGAAAGGTACAAATTCGCTGATAAGACAAAAGGCCGAAGTTAGAGAAGGATCGCTAGGATAACCCGGAAATGCATTACCCATGTTTACCAGATACAGTATAGTGCATTAGAAAAAAGTATTACTAGGTACGATTCATGATGCCCGTATTTTCTCCAAGAAGGTAAGCTATTGAGAAAAATATGGAGAGAGATGATGAGAAAAGAATATATCCCATCTTTACACATAATAAACGGCAAAACAGCTGCAGATAAATATAGATTGTTGATTTCTTTGGAAAACTTAAAGCATATCTTAAAAATACTTTTAATGAATGTGTCAAGATATCTCAATAATTCAATTGCAGACAGGTTTAAAGGCAGTGGCTTGTGTTTTATCGCAACCAAGCAATTTGGAAAGTATCTAGAAAAAAAAATCACTTTCAAAATTCCGCTCCTGATCTGTAATTGAGATTTTGGGTACCCCAAATCTTCCTATCTAACCAGCGACAAGCGTGTCCACGAAAAAATCAGTTGATAGAGGAATAAAAGGCATAATTCCGAATAATTAACATACGGGTCACCAGTGGAAAGAGAATAACTTAGAAAATCAATTTACCGAGATGTCTGGTGAATCCATCACCTCTAACATATCGGAAGATTAATAGGTTCAAAGATTAGTAGCCACACATTTAAAACAATAATAATTTATTAGAAACCTTTAAAAGAAATTTAAATTAAGGAAAGCATCTGCTGATGACTTCAAAAGAAAAAGAAAAAAAAACATGATGAATCGGAAACCGGTTCCAAAAGTGCAATTTAAGATTGAAGCGCTTCCCCAAAATATAAAATTCATCTTTAAATAGTAGAAACAGAAATACTCGATTTTATTTCTCTTGATTTTATTTTTTTTACAACCTCCGGTTCAAAACCATAGTGGAAAGCGTGAAAGAATCTGAAGACGACGTGGCGTTTAGTTGAGGTACTACCTTATTTCACTAGAGAGAGAGAGAGAAAAACCGAATTAGTAGAAATAGAAATCAGACAGTAGGAATCATACGTAATTGTCTGTATGATTGAATGAGATGATAAAGTAAATTTGAGTATAATATCTTTAAGGTTTCAAAAAATCCTGCCTAATTTAATGGAAATTCTACTATTCAATTGGACACTCTCTAAATGAATAGGAATAAAGATAAAATAGTGGATAAATACATATTATTCGCCATATTTCCTTGCCTGCTTTGGCACTTCAGCCATTAAACTCTACTATCACTTCTACACTCGTTACTTAAATTTGTTAAAATTTCACAAGAAACAATTTCGTGTTTATCAGTGTAATTATTATTTATGAATTTATATAGAACCATTTAAATCTCCTATATGTCATATCATTATTTCAAAATTGATTATTTAATGAATTATGGATGGGAATTGCATTATTATTTAAGAGTTATTAAACATGAGAAATTCAAATATACAGCAATTTTAGTTCATCATAATTCCTCTTCTTTACATAATCGTATTTAATATTACATTTTTATACGAATACTTTTTTTTTTAATTTTCTTATGTTTTCATTCAATTATGCTTCAATTCTTTAATGGTAGCACATTAAATGGTACTTCCCTGTTATAGAAGTGCCCGACAATAAATAACCAAATAACTAAGAAAAAATGCCGAAGTATGCTATATAGCGAGATAAGCTTCACGAATTTGGCGACGACCTTGGCTCGTAATTTGACGGGCGTCCTTAAAGTAACCATTTTCTAGCATTGAAATGTATCACAATTTGAACAGATGATTCATTTTAATCAATTAGAAGTATTTCAAAGAAACGATTTTATAAATACTTCTAACTTAAGACGATTTTACTTTTTACATATCTTATCTATAATGAGTGACCAACAATCTATACACAGTACATTTCTTTCCAGGATACAGAAAAATCTAAGAGATAATTTATCTTTTACCATTATTTATTGTTCAAATAGAAATATTTCAAAACACTGATTTCCTAAATACTCCTAGAACAAGAGGTTTTCACCTGCTATATTTCTTATTTATATTGAGTAATAAACATCCTAAATACAATAACTCAACATACTAAACATGATAATTTGGGGGGGGGGGTGAAAAAAAATTAAAAGTTACTTTATTCCACAAGAAGTGTTTTAAAACTGTCATTGTATAAAAATTTCTGAGACAAAATGTTTATATTTATAGTATTTCTTATTTATATTGATGAGTAACACAATAAACACTATAGTTTTCCTTTTGAAATTAATAAGAATCTAAAAAAAAGTTATTCATTTTATTCAATTATAAATATTTTGCAACAATAATTCCATTAATACTTCTGTGACAAAAGGCTTATATCTATTATATTTCATATTTATATGAGTTACCAGCATCTTATACACAATATACTCCTTCTGGGGATTGAGAAAATCTAAAGGAATTAACTGTGATAGCTAACAGTAGGTATATGAGTCTCCGAAAAGCAATGCTTTGTATATACTTTCCTTTCAATCCTAGTTGCTGATTTTTCCTTTAAGAACTCTTTCGCCTTTGTAACTTTCTGCAAGTCACAATACCGATTCGCTTCACACTCTAATGAAAGTTATCGAGGTAATGCAGTGGAAAAAACTGGAAATGGGAAAGATACTCAAACTGTTGATTTCCGAATCGATTTTCCAAATGAGAATTTATGGGATATTTGGAAAATTCACGTACGTTTTCTATTGAATGTATTTAAAGTTAAATTAACCTTGACGCCATCGATAAGGAAAAAATTAGTTTATTGTATGCCATATTCAAATGCTACATTTTAAATTAAAAGTAATGGAAGTCATATTTTAACATTATTGTGTTTATATTGATGTATCTAATTATGCATTATGAAAATCATATATATATATATATATATATATATATATATATATATATATATATGACCTGACCGAATCTCCGAGAGGAGCTGTTGTAAACGAGCGGTAGCAAGTAATGAAATAAATATTGTTGTTGTTATACAACCCGATGTGTTTTTTGTCTAAGGACAACCGTGAATTGAAATCTGAGGTGATGATGATTAGTTATTAGTGTAGTATTATAACAATAAACATTGGTAATTATGTATTAGAAATTAATAATCAATAGTGGAAAATTTGAAAGCCCCTTACTTACCTTTAGGTAAGTTCTGCAAAAATATTTTTAATTTTAAAAAACTGCTCAGAATCCATATAAACGTAACACTTCACGCATTGAACATAATTATGTATATACAATAATATATATATATATATATATATATATATATATATAAAATATATATATATATATAAAATATATATATATATATATATATTGTGTTATATCTAATATTTCTGATAGTTCATTATGGGAAAAAGTGATGTTCACTGTGTAGTATATAGCTTAATATCAACACCCACATTTCTGGTATTTACCTCATTTCATAACGTGAAAAATATCAGCATTGTGGATGGAGTAGTGTTTGATGAAAGTATACCTGAAACCTTAAGAAAAAACACATTTTGAGAATGGCGCAAATACGCTTACTCTTTGTCGCGAGATGTTTGTTTTAATGTTAAGAGAGTTTTAGAATGTTCTATTAATCAAATTATAATAAATGACATATGGCGGATGAATGATATGTTATGTATTATAATTTGATAATGAGACGCCGAGGGCAGCGAGCCAATCCTGCTTTCACTATTGCACGCCATACAGGCTCACAACCAGGAGTTATGGTCTGGGGTGCCATTTCCCTTGATAGCCGGTGCCCTTTGGTCGTCATTAGAGGCACACTTACAGCACAGCGGTACGTCGACGACCTGTTTTCCCTGACATTATTTTTCAGCAAGATAAGGCCACACCACATGAGACACGTGTTGCTATGAACTATCTTACAGCTTGTCAAACACTTCTTTGGCTAGCCAGATCTCTTCCAATCGAGCATGTCTGGAATATAATGGGAAGGCGACTGCATCTTCCAGGGGATGTGGATGACCTAACCTCCACAATTGCAGCAAATTTGGCAAGAAATACCACAGGAGAACATCAGGGACCTGTATCACTCTATGTCACGTTTTATGGCAGCTTGTATCCAGGCTAGAGATGGGTCAACACCTTATTGAGTTCGTTAATTTGTGACTATGTAACTCGGAACTTAATCATTCATTTTTTCTTAAATTTTAATCCTATCCGACAATGTTTGTCTCCATCGGACAACTCCTTCTTGGTGCGTCGGTTTTTTTTTCGTTATAGGGTGTATATAGTTTATAACTAAACTATCACACGTTTTTTTTAGCATGTTTGGTGTTACATTTTAAATAGTAGCAGTTATTCACATATTCAGTTCGGCAATGTATGCCGCTCATGACGAAAAAAACATTTTATTTTTTAACAGTAGAAAGAGGGGAGTTTTTATATATTACTAAAAAGACAGAGGACCGTCAAAATGACTGGTAGAAATAAAAATAAAATATATTAAACGCATTTTTAAGTACAAATGATCAGAAATATATATTTTTTAAAACAAGAAATAATATCTTTTATAATTTATTCATTTTAATTTTGAATTTTTATACATAATGAAGTCAATGAAAACACATTATTTTAAAAAAATATTACATACAAATAAAAAAAAACCTTATTAAATTTTTTTTTTTCAAAATTCAAGCATGACAGTAAATGAAAATCACTTTGAAATGTGTAATATAATATTTGATATAGTTGAGCTAATAATATAAGGAATACGATGACCGTTTTGTTTACCTCTATTTAATGGCTAAATAAGTGAGATATCATAAATATCTGTTATACATTCAACATTAATCAGACTTTTTACAACTATACTATATTTACCAAACGCATAACAATTATATTTGCAACAATTATGGGCAGTCCTAATTTTATTACACAACCCAATTTCGCATTAGGTACTTATTTTTGCTTTCGTTATCTGACCAGAAATTTCAGAAAGAGTGCGTGGGGAGGTTTTTTTTATTTCGTGATTTTTTCGAAATTCTTCTGAAAGCTCAAGCAAAAAATCTCTTCTAGGTATTATACTTCCTGTAGCTTCTTTGCACACAGTCCATGCTTTTATTGAAGCTAAATCCAAAATAGTGTAAAAATTATGCATTGATTATATTCGACTTCTTTCTTTTACTAAATAGTTATGCGCCATTTGGTTCAGAATGTCTACACCATTCTTTGTAGAATTATAAAATACCACTGTTTAGGACACTTTCTTTTCATGGTCTATTATACTAACAGTTTGGTGTAGGATGCATAGAACCCAAAACATTCTTGTTCTTCTTTTGTAATACACAGTCAAGGTGGTATCACTGTCTTTGCAAAATGTTGTAGAATAACTAGATATTTTGAAGCTTCTGGAATTCTCTGCCTTGATTGCCTCATTGTGCCGATAGTACTAATATTTTTTGTCTTCAATTTCTCAGCAAGAGCGAGGGAAGTAAAAAAATTATCGGTAGTGACGTTCATGCCTTTGTCCAAAAATGGTTCCATCAGAAGTAAATCGACATAGTCTGAAAATGATAAGTTGTCCGGTATGGTATCATCTCTTCCTAAATATGGAATAGAGTTGGTAAGCATATTGACTCTAAATCTGCTGCAATCCAAAATATGATATTGAATTTCTTAGGCTTACTAGTTATATACATTATAAGAATAGGTTTCTAGTTTTAGACAGAAATAATTGCTCAACATCTGTTATCTTTTCTTTAGGTAGGTAGCAAAAACTCGAGTTTTGAACGAATCGATCCCAAATAGAGGATATTAGAGTAAATTTATCGTTTTGTAATATTTGAGATCTTACAAATTTCCTAACAAATATCATAAACCTCAATATTTCCTGGAACCTATCCCGTGGCAAAGTGTCATGTTAAAAAAGTAGGCTCCCACTTCTTATTCTATAAATTACTGACAGAGATTGCTTTGGCGCATATTGCTCCTCGGGCGTAGAAAAGAGGTAAAAAGGCATCTAACTCTTCTATTGACTTCAATCAGTTTTCATTTTGGAGTTGCCTTCGAGCTTCAGTTTCAGTACATTCCAATATTATTTTCCTCACAGTGTTATCTACCAATAGCTGAAAAGCGCTAGACATTCTTCTTCTTTCTGCTCGTCTCTTTCCATAGGAATACCCTTTACAGGATCCCGATAGTATACTTTGACTTAAAAAGCGTCCAGGTTTACAATTGGGAAACATTCTTGTATAGGGGAGAGAGAAGGAGGTAAGAGTTCTTTTAATTAGAATATTTACAACCAAATACATGTTTTTAATTCAATATATCGTTTTTATTATGATTTTATGATTTGTATCATAGATTTCAACCAGCTTTCCGTACTGTATATCAAAATGACGGCTTGTAGTCTTTTTAGTAATACAACAGATTTTCTTCCCCTTTTTACTTCAGAATAAAATTTTGTACATGTGTGTGCATATGTCACTTAAAATTAATAAAAGTCATAAAATTTCAGATGCCAGGGAACAAAATTAAAAACATAGCACATAATACAAATTTCGAAACCGTCAAAATGACGGCAGCCGTCTTTCTAGTGTTAAACAATCTAAAAGGGAAACAAATCGCAGGAATTCATATCAGAGCTACTCAGGATCCACTGAATAAGTGAAAAGTCGTCAGCATCTCTTCGAGGAAATCACCGTAACTGAAAATTATATTTTAAGTATCGACATAATTAAATGCGACTGTATGAAAAGTGTTGAAAAAATGATTGACCTTCAAAGCATGTAAGTTTTATCTGCCACACAGACTTGCACAAAATGATAAAGACCAGATAATTATTTTTTCAAGTTGTGACATTGGACAGTCCGTGATTTTCTCTTCAGTAACCTCGGGGACGTTTTATAATTTGAATTGCAGAAAATTGCAGCTCCATTCTTTCTAAATGAAACGTGATTTGGTAAATTAAATTACGATAAGAAGTGCAATGAAATGAATTAGAAATAGTGATAAAATGCAAAATGAAATTGAAAGAATATAACGGAAGACTGAAGACACCAACAAACTGATAGGGTGATTGTAGATTAGACTGGATCAGAGTAAGGAATCGTTTGAATTAAAAAAACTTCTAGTTAGAGTAATACGAGTTTAATCTGTGAGAAACAAGAAGTGTTTGAACTCTAACAAATGATCTGGTAAGTTAAGACTTTATTAGAATTATTATTTATTAGCTGAATTAAGATAGATTCGAGAGAGCGATATGGGTCTTACATATTTTATATTAATAGCCAATAAACTGTATTATCTTTCTCTTATGTATCTAGAATTGGAGTCATGAACTTATTGATTATTTAATTAGACTTTAAGATGGTTGCTGAATTCAATAATGAAAGAAATACGTCACAAAGTATGTTTTTAAGGAGCTCGACAAAAAAAAATTCCTTCATGTCTAAGCTTGTCTATAGTGATGAAGAGACGTTTCATATCAAATATAAAATCTCGCGATACTATATTCACATATGGATTGCATGTACTATTGAAGTGGAGCGCACTTTGTTGAAGTTCAATGTGATTTGTGCTATATTGACCCATTCCTTTCACACGTGTCTATTGTTACTGTCATTATTAACTGAATGTGCAACAGATTTGGTTGCTTCCATAGTTTAAAGCAAAAGATGGAGACGAGTGCCAGTTTCCAGAAGGACAATATTTTTTTATACACTGGGTACGTTTGCCTTATGGTGCTGGTTGCATTGAATATTTATAATATGACTTTAAAGTTACATTTTTAATTTAATTTACCCAAAAATGTTGAAACGTCTTTAATTTTGTAGCAGTAGCACTTCAAAGTTGGAATATTCTTTTGAACGCATTCTGTAGATTCATTATTCGGAATATTATACATTATGAATGGTAAAGAAAAGACATATACGTGATTTCACACAATTCCCTTTGCACAACAATTATGCATGAATAATTATAGACCGAAAAAAAGGAACAGAGGATGGAAAATTTGAATCTAATGCCTTATGTATGTTATAAATGTTAAAATATACAAATGAAACCACTGATCACCATATCTATTTATTGGTTTTATCATTACGCCAACATTGATTTATTTTATTATTGAGTTTCACTTAAAAAGTATCATAAGATTAAAGCTATAAATTTATTAATAATGGAAAATTAGAACAATATGCAGGTGAAAAGCTTATATGCATTGATTTGTTCTGCTGATAATTAATTCATATAAATTTTAATAAATTTATGTTTATTTATTATCAATAATTACACCGAAAACTTCAAAAATAATTATTTAAATATGTATGAAAAGTTCGAATGAAATTAAACTTGTATATCAACATATATCTCGCTGAAGCTATATTTTTTTTACTTTTAGAGGAGCTTCGTTTATGTTTTAAGTCTATCGTATAATATTTGTACAGAGCTAAATTTAAACTTTTATAATGCATGGAGGAGAAAAATATAATTTTATTAAAATCGCTGCCATAAAAAGAACTTTTTCATACAATAAAATTTAAAACTCTCCTTATACATACTTCTAATGATCTAAGCCACAAATATTAAATATTGTGGAATTATAATGAAATATCCTTAAAGAATGGTTGTAAAATTCTAGTATTGAAACAAAGATTGTTAATTTTCAAACCAAAATTTCCATATTCTAATTCAAATATAACTTAATTCCAGGATAAATTACTCAGAGAAACAAACCCAAGTCATTTGTGAATTGTTGTTTCGGATTAACTTCATTTACCAACTCAAATTATTCGAAACAAAAGTAGACAAGAGTGTTAGAAGTTAGCACCGGCTAATTTAATGCTGTAGCAGTAACGGATAATTAAATTGGACAATTTACTCCATATAGAATGGCAACGCCGCGAAGAATAAGCTGCGGGTTAAATGATAACAGTAGGAAGTAAACAGGCTAAAGATAAGGATAATAATACGGGAACAGAATGCCACTTGCAGAAAATATAAATTAGGGTAAAGGCATTGCAAGTTTGTTTTGAACTAAAATATGGTATTTTCTGTTTATGAATTGAAGAGGTCTAGGCAGATGGTCAGGGAATGTTTCAGAATGGATATTCTAAAAGAGAATTATTACTTCAGTATAAAATGATGTATTTATCGTAGAAAATTAATGAGTAATATAAACCTGGGTTTAAAAGTTAATCACGTTTCAAATGAAGAGAGTCATTATATATTAGTTATTATCAAGTATATTATTGAGTTTAATTTTCAGAAGTCTAATTTCAAATTACTATAAAATTGGCTGAAGATTTCGATTAATTTATATTAAAAATAAATTAAATAATATATTGAACTGGTATAGTTGTTTAAGTATCACACTCTAGATTTCATTATACACTAAATTCTAAACAGCTGTTTTTGATGGTTCCATAAATCTGATAATTCCAGTAATTTGAAATATAACGCAATCCTGAATACTTAGCTTAAAATTACTAAAATAAATTGATTATTTCAAATATGTTCTATAAATTTTACTTTATAATTCATTCCACTGTCATTATATAATAACTCTAAGAACACACAACCTTCTACGGTACAAAAAATAATGCCAACTTTTAACAACAAAGAGATTCAAAGTAATCGATTATACAAGAGAAATCAAAACTCGAATAATAAAATCAAAGCAAAAATAAAATATTAAAGTCGTCAATAAATTATAAAAGAGATACCGATAATCTTCTTTTCAAATATTAAATTTAAAGAAAATTATTAATTATCAAAATAAATCTATTTTAGGAGAAATGCGTTACTATTGTTTCTTAAATTAAAAGTAAATATTTACGTATTAATGCATTCTTAACACTATTAAGTGAATAAAATATGTTTAAAATTAAGTCTTGAGTTAATTTGTGCATTTTGAATTATAAAGTTACATCAGAGTAACTCAGGGATATTGAAGACAAATTTTATAATTTCGAACCACTGACAAGAGAAATAGTAACTCTCAATTTCTAACTTCTAGGTCCCCAAAGCAGGTTTATGAGGTCTTCCATAAAATGAATCTTCTTCAACAGCATGCGTATCTTCATTGCTAACCGACTTTTTGGAACTCATTGTATTTATTATCAAAACAATTTTGCAAATGAACTTTATCCCATCTTTTTGTATTTTAGCTGCATACAAACACCTTTTTTTGCTGGACTTCCAATAAATATTTTATAGCGTCTGTGCACAGTGTCCGTCATTAAGAATATACACAAAATTGCAGAAATTTTAGTAACTTTATGAGTTTTTGAACAGAAAAGAAAACTAAAAATTATAAATCATTCTAGGATATATATATATATATGTGTGTGTGTGTGAGAGAGAGAGAGTGCACATGCTTATGTATGTATGTGTATGTATATATATATATATATATATATATATATATATATATATATATATATAAAATAATTTGCCTTGATGCAGCACAAGATAAATTCTGTTATAATTATTAGTTTTACTAGAAAACCTGTTGCTAAATTATTATTTTGTATAATATAATTATAGGTAAAGTTTCTTAGAAAATAAGTATGCATGCAACTATTCTATAAAAGTACATTAATAATATGAAATTTAAAACTATTCCTCATGTCATAAATATTACTAACACTTCCATAATCTATAAATTTTAATTGTTAATCTAAATATTTTTATGATGATTATTATTAATATGAAATAAATTTAAGTGTGAAAAAAAAGATAATTAAGGTTTAATTTCAGATTGTTTAATATAAATCAAAGCAAACAGATCATCAAAATATCTATAATTAATAAAATTATTTTTGTCAATACAATTTTGCTCAAAACTGTAATATATATTAGCAAAATAATTCATTATAGGATATTCAAGTGGAATTCCTTTCGTTTATTTAAATTCTTTTCATTATATTTAATACAGTTTTCTTTGAATAAAATGTTAACAAGTGAATTAAATTTTTCAATTTTTTAAGAATAAAAATTTATATATATATATATATATATATATATATATAACAAAAGTAAGATCATTGTCTACATAAGATCTTTAAAATTATTTCCATGGGATAAAGAACCCTTTATTTATATGGGAACATTAGAAGAAGAGATACCAATTATATGTTAGGTGTTTATTTACGTCATACGGCTTATTTATAATGAACTTAAACCTTCAATATAACAACAGTAAAAGCAAGAGTGAATAAAAATTGCTTATATTTTTAAGACAATCGTCGCATCGGAGAATCGGGGCATAGGGGATACTATTCTACGCGTGTCACCTGGAGGGGAAGGCAGTGTTTGGTGACCTTTGTTGCAGCTGTTGTTTCAAACCCTGGCCCAGTGTGTCTAAAGGAAAGTTGATCGGTCACTTTGTGTCATGCCTTAACCAATTAGTATAAAGAGGATTCCTTTTCGAGCAAGTTAATAAGACATTTTACTGTTGTTGAAGGCAAACACGGCAATGTAATATAATTTACTACTTTTATTTCGTGTATTGTAAATACTAAAAGTACTTGCAATTTAACTATGGAACAGATGCACATAGTATAACCTTTAACAGTAAGTATAACCTTTAAAATATGCTAAATTAGCGAAATATTGACTCTTGTTTGAATCAATCAGAATAAAATAAAGGCAATAATATCCAAAAGGTTAAAAATTTCTCTTCCCGAAACTCAACATATAATTAATAATTTATAGAACAATGTACAGTTTTCACATTCTTTACGCAGATAATATTTAAGAATATAATTGTAAAAGGTAACCCCAAAAAATTATTTTTTACCCTCTACGAGGTCGGTTTCTTTAGATGTTTTCCAACACAGCGAAAAATGAACAAAAAAATGAAAAAAAGAAGAATTCGAAAGCACCCTTCAAGAAGATTCCAACGAAGACATCTATTCATTTCGAAGAAGATTATAACTCTTCAGAATTATTCCCTTTTTAGGGATTTTAATGAAAAAGAGATTTCAAAAGGAAAAAAAGCCGTTACCGAAATACTTTCTTTCTCTGCCCTTGTCTCACTATTCTTTTTTCTTACGAAATGATGCATTCAAAAAGAAATGAAGCCCTTATTCCGAAAGGTCTCGTATATTAGTAGCTGATATTACTTTGATTACGCAGCGTTTAAGCTTCTTTGGGATACAAATTAGTATTTATCTCTTTTTCTTTATTGTTATAAAACCTTTTAGGAGTTTCATTGGTCGGAATAAATCAACATTTGTTTTAGGGATTTCAATAAGTACGGACGTTGATAGAAGAAGGAGGATAAAAGTAAAGATAAATTGCTTTAGAATGTATTCGAAGTACTCTCTTTGAAATAAAATCTTGTTTTCTTCCTATAAGGTTTATCACACAAAACATAGTTTACTGATTTTGTCATTTTAAATTATGTTATTGTGTTTAGAATTATTATTCTCATAATATATTTTAATTGATTAATACTCATCATTCACTAAAAATATTTCAATCAAAATTAGATCTCGTTGTTCAGTTATCAAGTATTATGTATAGCGTTTATGATTAATAATGTTGATAATAAAGATTAATTGTGTCATGATCTGTGTCAGGAACAATGCTTGTTTATTGGGTACGATTCAAATACTCGTTATCCGATGATCATTTGGGTTTCTTGCAACAATATCGCGTGCACTATAACCTTGCTAACTTTCCATCATCAGGAGATCCTCTTAGCATTGTAATTCATCCAGCCGTTTTATCTCATTATTCCCTATTTAGTGTATTTCCTTACATATAGCATTAATGATTTACATAAATGGCGGTTTGTTAACAAGGTGAGGTTCTTGAGCATAAAGTAGGCTAAAAAGTTAGTTGAAGCGGGAAACGAGAAATAATTTGCAATAAATTAAAAAATGGTTTGGATATATTATGCACCAATTTAAGATATATACTTCGTTTATTAACATTTAAGAAAGTACTAAATAATATCGAATTCTGAATCTAAATAATAACCTTGATTTATTTCTCATAATGTTACAGTGCAAGATTTCAGCTTAAAGCAACTTCTCGGATAGAAGAAATAGCCGAAAAATAAATTGATATAGCACGATTATAACACGTATTCAAATGTATTGTAATGCGTTCTGGAAATTATAAATATTATTATAGAATATAAAAATATTTTTTTAGATTGAATGTTAATGATAAATATAAATTTAGCATCACGAAATTTAAGGCAATGCATGTAACGTATTGCGACTGATTTAGGTAATGATTTGTATCAGGTGTCCTAAAAACTCCAGAATTCATAAATTTGATATTAAAAAGAAAAACATTTTAAAACGATTTTCTTATGATTATAATGAAAATTACTTCTAACTTAACGTAGGAAATTTTTTTCCATATTTACAACAGATGCCTGTCCCTTTCTTGAAGGCAAGGATGAGCACGTTTGCATATTTCTTTGTTATTTTCAATGGAATGTTAAGTACAGAAATAAAAACTAGAACACATAAAAGAAGTGACCGTAGTCATATCCTCGAAAATTTTCCAACACGCCAGTAAAGCGGCGCTTCTGAGTTACTTTGCACATCAACAGAGGTCTATTTACTCGATCTGATGAATCTACACAGAGGGCAGCCTGGGGTCATAAAGATGCGAAGGAAATGCTTTGCCAGGCAATCATGACCCGCCAGAAGACGTTATTAAGTAACAGGTAGAAGCCGTGAACTGCTGGGAATTGTCAAGAGATCTTCAGTTCTCCAACGCTTTAACAGTATCCTACTTTGAATAAGTGATTCATAACTTTCCCCCATTAATTGTTTGATATATAGTCTATATAAGGAAATGAAAGTGCTCAAAATCTCATTTGAAGTAGTCTCGAGCCTTTTTTTTTTTTTTTTTGCGCACGAGAGCGTTAGTTAGTTCGTTCCTTAAAATAATACTGTATCCAGGTATTCATTAAAGTACACACACACACTTTTTATCCTTATAAATAACTCCCGAAAATATACCCAACAATGGAACAGTTCTTTTGAAGCGAGTGATCTAATTGATGTAATTGTTTGAATTGCGGCTTGGCATATTTTGTACATAATTTGAGAGACGTGCTTCAAGATGCTGGGACTGACATCTTAAAGCCTCTGGGGTAATCTTTGAGTAATAAGGCAATTTTCAGAATATCTATTATTTGGGGATTGTTTTCATTCACTCTGTTTGTTAAATACCTCCAGAGAAAAATATCAGGGGATACTTAGATGGTAGGAACGAAATGGCGAAACTTTCTTGAGATGAGTCGATTTTCAAAAAAGGATCTTGAATCAACTTCATAATCTTATTACTCATATGTCAATATTACACAGGGTTCTTTGAACCAAGAATCCCGTTTCCCTTATTTGAGCATTTTTTGGACTATATTCTATGGGAACGTTTAAGGAAAAAAGTTTTAAAATGATCCCAAAACATTAGATGATCTTAAATTTGCTACTACTCAATGATACAAGTCACTCTTAGTACTTTGAGACGCATTTCTCAAAATATGCGCAAATGAACTCAAAACTGTCTCCAAAAGCGGGCGAACATTTCTAAGATTTGTTCTATATGTAAGTTTAAGTATTTTAAACGAAATGTAAGAATTATTGCTAACAATAAAATAATTGTTTTATTTTTTTTTTTGTATATTAAAAACCTTTGAGGGATGGTATGTACAAACATTACATTTTTTCATAAATTCATCTGATATGGCTTAATAATGTTAAAAGGACACAATATCAAGAATAAAATTAATTTTTATTTATTTCTTGATGTTCAAGACCCGGTATATATGATATATCACCTCTGCTGTGTGACATCTTATTTGTACACTCGCTGTTTCTTATTTCTTCGAAGAAATAATGGATACTTTCATGAATTTTTTTTATTATTTTAGTTTATTTGGGAAATATTAGGCTCACAAAACACTTTTGAAAAAATTAGAACTTTACGATGTTGTATTTTTATTTCTAAGAGTGATAATTTGTATGAAAATATGTCAATTAATTTAAGTATATCTTTTTTATACCTGTAAAATTTTCATGGTTTAATGATAAAAATATATTACAAACGTGATAAATCAAATTTAGTTGAACTACATGCACAATTTTATTTAAAATGAGTCATATTTTTTATTGCACAGATTGAAGTAAAATTTTCTTCCCCACTTGTTTCTGAAGATAACTCCGATCCATCAGAAGGGAGCTCTTCAAACAAAGCAAATTCTTTCTCAATCGAAAGTCACCATGTAGGCATTCTTTTATTAAAGATATATTTTTCTGAAATTATTCTGTACACTATTGTATTAAATCTGAAACAGTCCCGCGGAGGAACGAAAACATTAATTCAATAAAAAAATAAAATTCTCTTACAATGATAAAACTAAAATTCTGTTCGATGAATGGTCTCTGTAAGAGTTCAAAAACCAGCCTTCCACTAGTAATTGAACGTATTCAAAACATACCCTCCCACATGTAATGAGCAGACGTGCCAAACAAACAAACAAAGAAAAACGGCTCGCCCTCCTTACTCTGAATTATTTACAGGAAATGTACTCAATTATTTTTATTTACTTTTAATCTTTGCTGAAGCGGATTTCCTATATATTTTACAGTTTAGAAAGAAATATCTCTTCTTTCAAGATTCATATCTGGCGCCAAACGCCGAGGACTCTGTTCTCCTTACAAAGTGGATATCTCTTTACAGTGTTATACCTTTTGTAATACCAATTGTCAATAATTTTTATCTGTATACTTAGATCTTTTGATAAAGTCTACTGCTACAGGCAATGGGTTCCTATTCCCGCCCCTCTTTTGCCGGCAGCTCATCATCTATTTTTACCCCATGCTGACACCTTAGATCCATTATTGTTAACAAGTCTCATGTCTATCAATGAAGACAAGTCCCCAATCTGCTGTCCCAGGCCATTTCTGTTTTATATGCCTTGAAAGGGGGTCTCTCCATCTTTGCATTTTTCGAATTTTTTCCTTGCAATAATTTTGGTTTTCAGATATCCATTTTTATCCAAGCGCTTTTTTGGAGGGCATGCACCATGTTGATAAATTTTTATACCTGTTTTAAATTTTTCTTTTCTCTGGAAAATTATTATGATTTTTGCCCCACTGAAACTCGTAAACATATTTATGCCTTCTTTTTTTCACTGAAACAAAGTGAACCTGAATTTTATCAAGCTGAACCGAAATTTTCAGTGCAGCCATCCTTTGCTCACTTACCCCTTGTGTGCTCTATAGGGGCGGTGGTATAATTAAGATACCCCTTAATTTAGAGTATGAAACCAATACTTTATATATTGTGTTTTGAGTAAATAGGGGTATTTACATAAAGTTTAAAACATGAAGATTGTGCAGTTGATTGATTTAAAATTTTCAAATTATTTCAGAAAGATTTCTGTGAGGCATAAAACAACCACTTGTTAGGAGTTTTCACTAGTATCAAAGCAATAATTTTAATAATTATTCTGTATGGTTTTGGCATCTAAGTTAAGTAAATAAAACTATAAGCTACCATGTGATGTTAATTGTGTGGGGAAAAAGCGTATTTTACATAGATTTTTCACGTGCTAAATATATGGTGTAAAAAATATACCACCACCCCTGAAAGGGTTAAATTTACCAATAATTATTATGGGAACATTTCGAATAAGCTGTATGGTAGCATTCTTTGTAAAGTTAAAATGTAATGTTAAAAGTATGTCCAATTATTTAACATTTAGTAAATGTTACTTTAAATACTTTCAATAACTTCAAATACTATTGGCATAATAGACTTTAATGAAACATTTTACAAATACAAGCCACAGTTTTTAATAATGTATCTGCTGTATACAATTGCCAAGTAAACATGTCCTCAAACAGATATTATTAGGGCAAATTGGAGTCGAGAGGATACGAACTTAGCTTCTTTTCTTATGTATATTCGACTCGTTTCAAAAAGAAATTAAATTATGTTCATAGAAACTGTGGCTTTTTTCAGTGCACCTTCTTTCTGAAATGAAATAAAACTTCGCACAAATGGATTTATGTTGAAAAAATAAGAAAATATCCTTATTACATTCTATGGCCATGTTATTTGCAAAAAAAAAAATGTTCTACAAATATTAACTATTGAAAGTGAAAATACATTGCTAAAAATCAAATTTTTGTGAAAACTGAAAGGAACAGGTAGAATCCTGAACGAGTTTGTATAACTTTTAGGTGGTTTTAATAAAAACATTGGACGTTTCTGCTTTGAATTTTGTTTTTGACCTAGCTTTTGCTCTTGAATTTTAGGTCTTTCGTTTTTCTGATCTGAAATATGCTCAATTTAATGTATATAGCAGTGGATTCAAAATGATAACACAGCTTTATTTTCACTTATTTCAAAATAGTCTGAGGGCAAAAGCTGAATTGCGGATATTCTAACAATGCAGACATCAGTCTATTTAGAGGTGTTTCTCGGTGCAAATTTACTTTTACCGTCTGTGCCGGTTTTCCTCTCTGGGCGGTAGGTCATATTAGCTTAAGGAAATCAGGTGACATAATAATAACTATTAGGTATTGATTTTCTTACATGAATAATTATGAATATTTTCCATAAATTATTTTTATAATATATTTCAATAATATGGGTTAGATATTTTTAGTTGTCATAATCATATTAGATGCTTCATGAAGAATTCTTAAAATTCTAAACATTTGAAGAGGAATTCTGAAGATATATATTTTTTCACGTATATTTCCTCATATTTGTTAAAAATGGAAGAAAAATAATTAAAATGTATAGATTCCAATATTTTAATCAAATCCAAAGTTTTTTGTGTTAGGAAACGGAAGAATTTGCAGTAGTATTGTCAATTTTGATCTTTTTTCTTTTCTCCTTTTTTTAAGAAATTTATAACTGTGATGTCCTTTACATCCAAAAAAATTGTCACCATAATTTTTTCGGCCGATGAGACCGACATCTTTGGAGTTTTATCAAATACAACTATTGTTTTGATTACTGCTTGATTTTGGAAGTATAATGATGAATCCAGGTGTCATCAACAGAGGCAACTCGCCATGAATTGATGACGACAATTCGATAGACATTTGATAAATATTTTATGTTTAAAGTTTCTGCTTGTGGCAACAGTGTGTGTAATTACGCACACCTGAGAGCATGTTGATTATATTTTGCGTTCCAAAGAAATTGGAAAAGTATATTACTTTCTGCTCATCAATTTTTAGAGCCTTTCTTCACAGTTTGTAATTCATATAACTTTATTTGGAGTTTTTTATAATCAATTAACGCTGTAGTGAATAAGTGCTCTTCATTTTTTAGACAGCAGTAATGGATTTTGGTTTGGAAGCAAATGACTTCAAAATCAAAACTAAACATTAAATCAATACCATATTTTTGTGGATGCCGTATAACAGAAGACAGCATGCAATGGTGACACCAACTTACTTTAGCAATGCCATATGTCTTAAAAACTAAGTATTTATTGAACTATGCTCGTATATTTTATTTGCTACATAAAATTTTAATTTCTGAATAAAAATATTTTGTTCGCGAGAAGTTAAAATAAATTTTCATTTAGCATTTCTGTTGATTTCAAATTTTGTGAGTGAAATCAAATTATTTGCAAGAAAACAGAATCGTAGAACTCTATTTTGATAACAATTTTATATACTGACTTTCATTGTCTAAATACTAAAATCTTGAACTACATCAATTACTCGTTGTTAATTCGTTTATTAATTTAATTATTTATCCAAAACATATTATATTTCTTAGTATTAAACAGTAATTCATTAAGTATTTTGTTGGTCAATATATAATCGTATTGCTTTCACTACATTAAAATTTCGGGACAAATTTAAGAGCATAAATTCTATTAAAATTAATGCGAATTATTTGCTTCATTAAGGGGAGTCGGAACCTCCTATACCGATAATGTTAAATTGGCTGTTTTCGATGTACCTTTTCTCAAAATCTATTATAGATACAAGTTTGAAATTTTTTACACAAGTAAAATACATCTGTCTTATAATACTGAAATGAGCTTTTAGCTAATTTTTAATTTTTTATCAATTTACAAAATATTATATCAAACATTGTCAAATTTCACTCTTTTTTCATATAAAAAAATTTGCAAAAAATACATTTTTCAATTTTTTACAAAAAGCTCATTTCAGTATATATTAGCAAGCATTATGAACATGTCCTACAAAAATTACACATATATGAACAGTAGTTTCTTAGAAAAGGTACATCGAACATGAAAAATTCACATTTTGAGATAAATGAGTTTTAACGTAAAAGTACTTACCTATCAAAACATTCCTGCCCCATATTCTAAATTATCCACATTTTTTTTTTATTTCATCATCCTCTCTTTTCCTTTTGAGCCTTTTTTCCTTTCTAACATTACCTATATTGAACGAAGATACAGCATCATACGTACCTAAAGAGAGGGCTTCTATATGTACAAAAGTTTTCTTTGGTACACGAGACCATATAACATTATTTACACTTTCATTTGGGTTTTGGGTACAGCCATGCAAACACTTTTTCAATAGTTCTGGATTGGATAAATCCCTAAAAATGGGTCGCATAGCCTCCACAACAGCAACAGGTAAACTGTTTTTATGATGATAGGTTTCCCCAAGCAACTCTGCCTTTCTAAACTTGCACCATGTATCGGCATCTGAAGGGCAAAATCCATGCTGAGGTTTTTCATCAGTCGACAGTTTGTGTAAAAATATTGCCCACGCTTGTCGCATATCTTTTACACTGGACAAATTTCTTCGAATGGCTAGACCGTAATAGGTTTGTAGACGATCAATTTCTGCTTCTGTCAGCCTGTTTTTGCCAGACAAAGGTTTACCGTCTGAAAGCTTTTGACCTCTCATCTTTGCTTTCAAGCGCCGAAGACGTGTCCCCATTCTCTTCATTACATGTCCAAGACATTCTAATTTTGTCACTGCACACTCGTTCCCATACACATTGTTCTCTACAATGGAATCATATGCTTTCGAATCCCCATCACCCAAGTATCTTGTGTATCGAACGTTGTACTTCGATTCAGAACGGCGAAAAATTGATAGAGCACCTGTCACCTCCATTTTGCCACTATAACCAACAAAATTTCTTTTACAGTTTTGAAGATGCTTAGTTTTGTTCGGACAAATACAATGTTTGGATAATATTTCCACATCAATTACTTTACCTGTATCCACACTTGTAACTGTCACTACACCATTTTTCGAAGAAAAGCCTCGTTTCTGCCAGCTACCATCAACCGCAACAGCAATGTCTCTTCCTCCTTCATTTTCTTCAACAGCTTCATGAACTGCTTCTGCCATACTTTCTTCGCAAGTTTCTCTAGCTGCTTGCAGTAAATTATTATTAAATTTTGTAAATTTTGTAGGTGGTGGTGGAAGATTCATAATACCGCAAAACATTACTGCAGATTCAGCCCCTTTCCCTATGCATCGCATGGCATAAACTAACCTATTATTGACTTCAAAATTATTGTCACACTGCTTAGAATTATAAAAAGTATATTTATAATCACAAGAAGGACATTTTATATCAAACTGAACAGCTTCACCACAGTTTTTTTCATGTTGTAACAATCTAATTCCTTGTTTACCACACTTTAAACATTTTACAGCTTCAAAAAGTGCATAGGCTAAAAGATTGATATCCATAATGACATTCCTAAAACCAGAATAAGTATCATTCGAATATGATGTATCCATATTTTTGACCTTCTTTTCACTGGAAGATACATTTATTTCTTCCTTCGAATGTTTTGCTACATCACTATTTCCTATAGAAGAGTCATTACTTTCACATCTGCCTTTGTTAAAATGTCCTTTCCTTTTTTTAAAAATTCTTGTCTTTGATCTAGGCATGATAAAATCGCTTGAAAACAACAATTTAAAATAATTTAGCTATGTGTTTTGATACAAACACTAACTAAAAAGAACAACAAATATTTGCAATAATTCAGTTATATGTTTTGAAACAAACACTAACTAAAATGAACAAGCTCGTAGTAGTCGAACTAAAACGTGCTTATGCAAGTATAAACAAATATCTATCAGTCACAGATACAGTGAAACTTCTTAAGAGCAAATGCAAATAAAAGAAAGGCTCATTTATAACGAAAGTTTAAAAAAATTCATTTAGAGTAGCACATAGTATTATCGTCCAAAAATGAAGTGCGTTGTTTACATTTTTTGGCCCTTTAAATGGGCGTGGCCCCGTTTCAATGCTTATTTAAAACTAAGTTTTTGAAGCTTCTAATTATCGTAGAGATAAAAATAAGGTATCTTTAGAAAGGTGAAAAGCTATACAATTTGGAAATAAAAAAATCTCAAATCATGATTTTTTGAAAAATTTGACGTTCCGACACCCCTTAAGTTACCTAAATTCAAGCATATCTGAAGGATTTTTAACTTAGGATTAAATTCAGCCTTTGTATTCAGTGACGAAAATACAATCAACTTAAATATGACTAAGCGAAGCAGCAAATAATATTTTTAAAAATTATCTGTCACTACTTTTTCTGTAAAGAAAATAGAGTTCTGGTTTTAAGTCACATATTAATTTGTTTATAATCGGATGTTCTGCTTAAAAAACAATATTCTAATGTATTTATTCTACTTGGGCAAAAATTACATTTACGGAAACAAAAATATTAAACACGCATTTGTTTCTATGTTCCATTACCTTTTAAAAAATATATAGCATACTTCTTTGTGCGTGAGTACGTAATTCAAAAGGAACAAACAGATTTTTTAGCCCAAATCGAACGGAAACCGGCGAATGTATCAATATATACTTATGAGATTGTCATTTTTCAAATATATAAACAGATATTCCTAGGTTTATTTGTATCTGGAACTCGAATTTTCTTCGAAGTTTTTGATTACTTTGTTCAAGCTTGTTCTTAGCCAAGAATAATAAACAGAAAACTTATATTGAGTGGGGGTTTCTTTTCTTTCTTTCTTTCCTTTTTTTTGCATATTTGCAATAGAAGTGATAACAGCTATTGTTTACTATTTTTTCCATTTCTTTATTAAGTCTTTATTCTTCTTTATTAAGTCTCTAGCTTTTTTTTTATTATTGGTAGCTTTTAGTAGCTCAAATTTCTATTTAAATATATATTACAGTGGTATAGTAAAAGAGAGTTAGTAGAGAAATAATTAGGTGTTTGTATAAAAAGAAAAACAATATTGAGCTAAACTTAAGATATTTTTATATTTTTGATTTAAGGACATTTTTGTTAATTCGAAAAGACCTATTTTGAGTATATTAGGAATTCCAATTTTTGACGAAAAGGAACAAAATAATTTAATAAATTATAATTGTTATTATTGTTCATAATTTCATCCATTTCAAATATTCTATATTTGGGTATTTTCTTCAAAAAACGGAATTTATTTCGATATTGAATAAACATAACAGAAAGTTCTTAATATATTTTAATTTAATTTTTAATATTTAAATATAAGCATAGAATATTTTTAATGAAGGAGCAACCATTTCCAGGGAAACTCTGTGTATTTTAACCAGTACTAAATAAGTAGTAATTTCTCATTTTACATAACAATTACATAGTAGCAAATTCATATTGACATCTATATTGATTACTGATATTAATAGTAACGTGATTTGTAAGAAATTAAATGTAATGTAAATATTTCCAACAAAGAAAAATATCTGTATTACTTTCAGCATGTTATAATTTATACTGAAAAATAATTCTAATTTTAAACGTTTAATACTTGTAATACTCTTGGAAATAAAGAGAGCTGTTACCTAGGGGTATTTTAACTAAAATTCATCATAACATCATTCGACACTATGCGAACTTAAAAAGCAATTTACTTGCAAAAATATAACGAAAATACTATGGTTTCTTTTTTTATATGAAATTATCTTGAACATTATTCAAATTTCAATTTCTTATTTTAAATAAAAAAAAAATAATTATATGTATAGGACATGAGATAAACTTTTTAAAATGTAATACAGGATTTTGAATAAAGGTATTATCAAAGTTATTGAATGCTTTTCCATTTCGTATTTGATTTTTATATAGAATTAAATTTCTGACATATATATTTACATTTAATATAAATATATGTATCTTTGTAAATGGTTACTTAATGCAGGTGAAATTCCAAATGTTTACTTAACTTAATTGATATTTCTAGTACAGAATCTTCGGATTGTTTCAGCTATTTTCATATGTACATGCGAATATTATTTTGAAAACAGAATATTTGCATATCTGTAACTTTTCTTGTTGTGCCTCATTTGTTTTACAGAATTTGAATCATGTAAAATGTAGCATTTTGAAATTTTAATAATAAAACTCAAAAGGATGATTTAGTATGTGTACATGTCTTAAATTTTCTTTCAGCTTTATGTTGATATTAATTTTGAAATTGTTACTTAATTCAAATTCAAATTTAAATTCAGAATGAATAAACAGAATAATAATTATTAACTTTTTCTGTTGGTATGTTACAGAGTAACTTCTGTTGCATAGTAAATTATATTAATATATTTTTTTTTTAATTTTCGTATTAAAAATATACAATTTGTCTTATGTAATGAGTATCATAAATATGGTTCAATATGATAAAAGTATAGACTTAAATTAAGAAATAACATTATCTCTGATTTTGCTCAAAATTACAGTTGCTAGTTCATTCACTCATTAACAGCAGATATTCGGCATGTGTAGGAATTTTAAGTCATTGTCAGGTATTGCGTACATATACATTCTAAGTTTGGTTTGGTTTTATCAATGTCACACTAGTAACGCGAGGGACATTGGTAACGGACCTCATTATTTTGAACCTAGGTCATGTGACGAGGACGACACGTGATATGGAACCTCCTTCTCTGAGCTTCACACGATGCCTGTGGGAGAACTTTGAGCCTCGACAAATTTAAGGTGCATCAGCCCCGCCTACATGGCGGGTCTTTAGTGGCAACACGGCTCAAACTCGTACATTATGCGACAGAAATGCTGGACACTAGTCCGCAATTATGAGCACTAGGCTACCGTGGCCACTAAATACATTATAAGCATTCTTTTGAAATTTTGGATTAGAACGAAATATTCATCTACATCTGTCTTCGTCTAGTATCAAAAAGCATGTTCTATTTCCATAAAATACTTTTAGATACAAAATTTACTCTATTTTTAATAAATTTGTGACACTATAACGCCTGTATTAGTTTATTACTCATTTTTTATAAAATTTACTTACCTTCCTGTAATATCTGAATATCCACGTGGCCACTAAAATTTCTGACGCGTCATGGATTCGAGTTCTAATGCTACTTATTAAGACCCGCCGTGGTACGGGCTGTTGCTCATTAAATCTATCGAGACTCCCTTGGCGTATTGAGGATGTTTGTAGAGGAAGGGGCCGTATCAAGTGTCATCCACGTCACTTGATCGAGATTCGAAATCATAGGGCACATTGCAAACTGTCCCACTTTTCCTCCTAAGTATGACGTTAAGAGTCAGTCATTCAATCAATCAGTAATCGAACCAAACCTTTCTTACCCACTTGAAACCAAGCAACATTAAAAACAATTGCTTATTTCAGGCAAATTTGCAAAAAAAGAAGGCAATTGCGGTCTTTTCGGCCAAAAATGTTATGGAATTTCTTAGGATACGAAGGGTGTTGGGGACTTCTATGAAAAGATAAACAATCAATGGATAATGCTACAGAGATTTACCAAAATTTCCCCCTCCTGATACCAAAATTTCTTAAGCCACTCTAGTGAGTTTTTGACTTCTCTAATCAACTCTTTCTACTAAGAATAGTCTTTCTGTGAGAGGGAGCCAAATTCAAAACTTCAAAGACTTTTCAATCGAAACTTTAATAAGAATTTCCTAAAATCCTAAAGATTCTACATAAGAAAAATGTCTCAGAAATCCATAATGGTAGCAACAGATTCTTTGCCACTTTTTTCCGCTACGTTACCCTTATACGTTTCATTGGAATCAGAAGCGAATTAGTATTGGGACTTGCAGAAATTCATGAAGAATTTCTTATATAAAGAATCAGCAGCTGGCACCTTGGAATGAAAGAATATATATATATATATATATATATATATATAAACAGAGAGAGAAAGTAATGAATCTTCCAATACTTGCATCTATTACTACCTTTAAGAATTATTTTTCACCTTAAAAGAAGTAATTTTGTTGGAATATACAAAATATTGTATTTAGTAATTTATTATTTTATTGCATATTGTTAAATTTTTTTGCATATACATTATTGGGAGAAATCAGGGCTTCAGATTATTGTGTTTTTTTAAATAATAGAAAATGCTTACAAAGGTGTGGCTAAATTTTGGCTTTGAAAATTTGATGGGATATTTAATAAATTGGTTACATTCCGTTTAATTAACATACTTGTTGAAAATAAAATACATAAATAAGAAAATATGTTTTACTGGCAGAAAGGGATAAGTACTCAGAGAAAACTTCATATTTTTTTTATCCATTTACTTATAAAGACACTATCACAAAAGCAAAAACTATATTTTGCTAAAAGCAACAACGTGAAGTCTTAACATTTTTTGGATCAAACTCTAACTTTCGATTTATCATTATTTCCAAATTCTTTTACACTTTTATTGAAATAATCATATCAAACAATTTGTTTAATCAAACATACATTTGTTTGTACAAATGTAATTAAAAGCAAACGATTTCTATGAAAAAATATCTTCACTAAAAAAATATTTTGTGTTATTAATTAGATATCATTATTTAACATAAGTTCATAACCACAAGTTAATAAGAGCATGGAGCATTTTTCAAAGGCCTTGTAATACCAGCTATTCACCAAACCTCTTTAATTGACATCTGGTTTCACTTTGTGTTTTAAGAATTAAAATTCCAGTTCCTTTTCAACCAAACGAAACGGCATTAAGTAATTTCGGTAAAGGCTAGATGTGTAGTGTAGGTATATAAGGAAACTCGCTTAAAAGAGATGGAGAATCGAATTTAACGTTAGTAGAGAGAACAATCATTAGTCGAGGGATAGTAGAATCTGCATGTGATTATCGTCGTAGACTGACTGTGATTAAGGATCTTTAGTAGAGAGAGAACTTATATTAGATGAAAACAAATGTATTGATCAGATCTTCAACATCTTAGCTTAAAATCGCTGAAACTCGAGTGAGTTGGTGAGGTAGAACATAATTATTCAGCCTTAACTATATTTTAGGCACATTGAATGTTATACGTCATCCTATTACCCGTCACGTCTGTCTTCATTAAGTTCATTCTGATCATAAGATGTAAAACTCAATCTAAGTTCAAGCACAAACTAAGTAATTAAAATAGTCAATTATTTCCAAAAATATTATTTCATCGATCTTCCAATAAAAGGGGGATAATGTCAAGCAGTATATCAAATAATAAAATTAACAGAATACGATGCGTGTACATTCGTAAATTTCTGCAACAGCAATGAGTTCCAATCTCACAAAATTTACTTTGCTTACAAAAATAGCTCCACCTACATCACAATAATAAACTTCTTATTACCGTAATCTCATTATACTATTGATTAAATTCTCTGTCACTTTTATGCGACTTTATTATCTCTATTCACTCCACTTCTAAAGTTTTACTTCAATTACATAATCACATTTCTTTTGATGGGAAAGAAGTTGGGAACTTAAAAATAAATTCAGAAAAAAAACCAGATGTAAGTCAAAGGGATAATACGTGAATAGACCAAGTTACAAGGTTTGTAGACATAGAAAGAGACTAGCTGAATGAAATTGATACAGATAAAGTTCATAGCTGAGTGAAGTAAAAGGATTAAATTTCTATTTAAAGTTTCTTTACTGAATTGTATGAATTTGCTTACTTTGACTTTTATTTATTAAATAATTAGCTAAAATTAATGACTATGGATCTTAATGAAATGGACATGTTACAGCCTTAATTCTGTCCAGTAGAGCAATAATTTGATGCACTATCTCAGTAACGATTTTGTTTGTAGAATGTTTGGTGTTCAGTTCGCCGTCTGTTTTATATTATTCCAGAGAGGATTTTGTAAAGCCACTGGATGGCTCTCTTCTTCCAGGAAATAGGAGAAACTTCCATTATTAGTAGAATTCGATTAGATGTGAAACGGTATGGTTGTTGATTTGCATATAAGTGCGAGATCCATTATAGTTTGGATTTAATAAACTTTATTTTTAGTTTAAATGGTCCGTCGTTCTTAATTAACCGAACTTTAGTTATTTATAGTAGTAACAGTTGGTGAATTGTCTGAAATATTTTCTACACAGTCCTAACGTAACATAGAATGCCAAATACAAGGCGAAGAATTTTTATCTAACTAAAAAAACAAATTTTAAAGATACTACCTGGATATAAAAAGAGCATTCAAAACTGTTAGCTAAATTTTTTTATATGGAGTAAACCAATGTCAGGTAAGAAAATAAATACATTTAATAGAGGGGGGGGGAGTTCACACCCACAAAGTAAACTAAACATATTATATAAGATTTAAAATATTTAAAGTGTCTCAAGACTCTTAACCTGTTCGCTCCCAGCGTATCACAGGCGATACGCTCGTGTATGCTCTCCTGTGTCCAGCGTATCACGAGCGATACACTCCGTGGGGGGCTTCTACGGCCTAATGTATCAATAGAGATACGCTAGATAAAAACGTTTTATTTGATTTTTTAATGTTACTATATGGCTTTACAATACAGCGAAATCTCTATAAATAGGTTACTTGGAGTGTTGACCTTGGTGATATGAGCTTGGATTTCACTTCTAGCTACCAGGAGGGGGGTAATTGTTAAAAGCACATGTTACGGCGAGGCTCTTTAAATGTAATGACATGATTTAAAGGGTGCACTTGCTTTCGGTTTGCTTTTTTCTTTCTTGCTTGCATCTTAGAAGTTAGAAGGAGAATTTATGGCCCTTTATGAGAGTTAGGGCTTTTGGTAGCAGATGTTTTCAGCTGTTCATTTCATTCGGTCAGTTTTTATTTGTAGAGACAGTCATGACGAAAAGAAAGTGTTTATCTGATACTGAGATTTGCGAAATAATAAAAGAATTTGACAGTAATGCGTCAAAATATGTGGGTAAAACATGTAACGCTGTATTATGCATTGATTTTTTTTATAAATAACCATACAGCAAAATAAGATTTATCTTTTATATCTATATATTCCATATAATGGTACATCATTGCACCATGAAATTTATGTAACATAAGTACATATATTTTGTATTTTCTTAAAAGTATGATTTTCATGTAATTTTATGCATAAAACTATCAATTTTCGATTAAATATTTTTTTCTTTTGTGTATATTAAGATTAATGCATTTTAAATAATATATGTAAAAAACAAAATATTTTAATAAATAGCTGATTTTAGAGGAATTTTTTTCACGAATTAGGCTTAATATCTAAAATCGTCTGGGCACAGTGTGACACTCTGCGGAAAGAAGCCGCGGACCCAGAGAAGCACTTCTTTTTCTTCCCTCCGGTAGCGAAAGGGTTAATTATCCGTGTATACGTAAGCACATTTTTAAAATCAATATAACTTACCAATGAAAAAAAAACAAAAATTTAAATGTTTTAATTTATGCTGGAAATTTTTACTGTAAAGCCGACAACAGTGCTGAATGTAGTTCCAATCTGAGAATCATAATGCTAGAGTAAACTAATTCCAGGAATCTAGGGTAAACTGAAGCACTAAAAGAGCTAGAGAACGCTTTGCAATCATATACATGTACATTGAAAAATCTCATTTACATTCATAATATATGAATCCCATATATATATTGTGTGTGTGTGTGTAGTGTGTGTGTGTAGTGTGTGTGTGTGTTTTTGTGTGTGTGTGTGTGTGTGTGTGTGTGTGTGTGTGTATGGAGAGAGAAGAAGATGAAGATGGATTGAATTAGTGTAACTTTTACATCATCACGTTCTATACACTTCTGTTTTTTTAAAAAAAAATTCTTTCTTCTTTTTTTACATTTAAAATAACTAATTTTATGTATCCTATAACATCTATTCAAAACTTTTATATGGAACGCTTCAATTCTTGATTTGATATGCTTATTTTATTTTGCACGTGGTAGTTATTATAATTTTAAGTAATTCTAATATATGCTGTTTGTAGAAAATGCAACCATGAAAGAATCATCAGATCAAATGAAATTTAAGTCAGAAAGCTTGACACTATCCGATAAAAAAGGAAGAATTTTCAAACAAGAAACAAATTAAGCGTCGAATCAGTGATTTGGGTTGCATCACCATGTCGCTGCAATAAGTGCTGCTATACGATGGCATGGAGTCAGAGTAGAATATCTGCTTGAGAAGAGATTCCATATCACAGCTATGCGCAATAAAGAATTCGTCTTTGGAAACTGCAGGACGCCGGATCGAGCGAGATCGTACCACTATCCACACGTGCTATTGAGGCGACATATCCGGTGAGATAAAAGCGGCCAAGGAAAGAAGTTGCATGCGTTGCTGTGCTGAACAGAGAGTCTCGAAAGTCCGCAACATGTGGGCGTACATTATCCTGCTGCGAAAGATAGCTCCAGGGATGCCTTGAAGGAAACGACTTCGGGCTGTAGCGCTCAGCGGACTACCCTGTTGCTATTGAATACCTCAATTCGTATCAAATTGGATCGTCCATGATACGGAAATCGCACCCCAGACCATAACTCCGGGTGTTCTGACATGTCGTTCAATAATACACTCAGGAGGAGGCAGCGTTGGCGCAAACGTCTAACACGAGACACAGCCATCATGGGTCCACATGGTGAAGCGTGATTTCATCTGAAACAACTGGTGCCAATCGTCGCCTTGTCTCTGTGCTCAGAGCCCACTGCGAACGCAGCCGTCGATGATTCGCCGTGGGAGAATCTGTATAAAATCCCCTTGCCGCAATCCCAGGCGCGCAACGACGACAGATTGACAAAGCCGACAATTTGACACCTGTAGCAGTAGACCAGCGTGCTGCCCAGCTGCCTGGGAAGAAACTGTGCGTCATTCACCCTCATCGGAGCAGAGTGTCGATCATCGCGCTCTACGGACGTCACCTTCTGTCGTCCAGTGCCTGTTTTTTCGAGTTGTTCGGTGCTCGTCGATTCTCTTCACCATCACCGGAACCATTTCCGCTGCGCACGAGCTGCTTTGCGCGATAGGAAAATCCCTCCTTCTCGGTGAGTTATCCTCCTCGTTCAAACTCCGTAAAAGTAGCTTAGTTTCTTATTCTTCCGTCGACATTGGAGGCATACTCAGGTCTCACATAAACGTTTGCCACTAACAATAATCAAGACTTTTTTCAGCGTCCCTTTACGACTTTATTTACTACCTTTCAGCATCAATTCAGGGGCCTGCGCGCAGCTACCTGGCATTAGCTCGAAAACTTTATTAATTTCCGCAATATATATGGTGACATTTTGCCAGTTTCGTTTTGATTCTGATGTTCTTCATGGTGGCATTTTTCTACAAACAGCGGTTTATATATTAAAAAAAAACCTTTTTTTATCTTCGAGGATCAGTAAAGAATATAATACACTATTGAATAATTTGAGTGGTTTAAAATTGTTTACCTTCTTAATGAAATGCATTATACATCTAAAATATTGAAAACTACACGATATTATAGAATTCAAGCTCTAATATATATTAATATCAATGTTCGAAGATAATAAATCTCTTGTATTTGAAAATTCTGATTTTGGCTATTAACAAATAATATGGTTTTACCATTATTATAGTTAACGAGAATGGACAATGTTAGAAGCCTTAACGCAAAACATAATTAAACAGGGTTTTAAAATAACATTCGCGATATATGAAACCTATTTTGAAATGAATAAACAAAGTATAACAAAATACATGATAGGCACTTCTTATTCATTTTCTCCCTTAACCTTAGAACAATCTTTATAAGAATGCTTCATGCTATACATTATTTCCTTGAGCTGTATCGAGATTTTTATATTGTTATTTATGAAAAATCTTTATAAATCATAGCAAGATCGAAGGTTAGTAACAACATTTATGAATAAATTTAAATTGTCTTTATGGGCGGCACTTCGTTTGTACTGTCTATATTTACTGATATAAGGTCGCAATTGTCAATTATTAATTTGATTGACTGTGAATGTTAAAAATGATCGTCATTAGCGATTCAATTTATCATCGTTTTCCATTTCCGAGAAATCGGTTGAAATCTTCAAGGAAAACTTGAAACTTATAAATTATAAAGATTCTTCAGCTATAACATAAATAAAATAGAAATGCATATATTGTTAAACGTTTCACTTTTATATTCGTAAAACTATAGGCATTTATGTTTTGAATCAATTGATTGTAAATGTAAAATCGAAGATCAAATTTACCGATGTTTTCTTGACTCACTCAATGTACATTTCAAACAAACTATTAAAATTACCAGCATTTTCAAACAATAGACATAAATAAAATTCATATAACAACACGTCTTGTGTATAGTATCGAATAACTATCTGTATACTGTGACAAAAGCATACAAAGAATTTATTTGATCCTAAATAATATAAATATAATTCAACTATTTTACAACAAATTATAGGTAGCTAAAAAACATAAAATAATTTTCACACTAAAAACAATTAGAAACTGTACTATAATCACGGAACTGTTTTGCACAAAATAAGCACTAGAAAAGTACTGAGTCATCATTTAGGGTTCATGAAGATAATTTTGGTATAAAAGTAGTCTCGACATGAAAACCTCTTTTGCATTTGCTTGCTTTGGTTTAATAACTGTTAGTACGCACACCAATAGAATATATTTGCCTCCTACATTTTCTTCTTGAAAATAATCCTCATTTAAACGATTTTATTGATATTTTGTTTTGTGTAATCTGATTCAATGTTGTATTTTTATTCAGTTTGATCAATAAATTAAGTTTTTTCTTTTTCTACAGATATTATATAATAAGTATATATCGAGAGAGAATGGAGGAATGGAGGTTATATATATATATATATATATATAAAGTCATATTCAAACCTGTTCCATTCAAAAAAATTATATTTCGTTATTTGAAGTCAAGGAATAATTTCAATTTTTTAAAAAGCACATGTTCACTACAAATATAGTTATTAATATGTTTTAAATTAAAATTAAAGGCTTTAATTCTTTCAATGAATAATCTATTTCAGGTTGGCGAACTTAGATTTTATTTAATCATCAATAATAATTGTTGCATTAATTTCTTCAAAGAAATTTTTATCATTTCAAATTAAAAATAATATCGTTGATAGTAGAGCCAATTACACAAAACACTCAATCACTGATAGCTGAAAAGTGTAGAAACGAAAACAAACTGTTGTTAAAATATTGTTTGGTACTTAATAATTACTTTTTTTACTATATAAATAAAAAAATCAAAATGCCCTTATTATCGAAAATGACCCATTGCCATAAATGAAAAGTAAAAGTATTTTTTGAGCAACAAAAAGTCCTAATTAAACTGAAAACTATCAGCCTCTACTACAATAAATATGAATCTTTTTTATGTAAAACTAGGAGAGACGGTTGAAAAAATGCCACGTAGACCTCATTAATTAGAAAGTCAAATGGAAATGAGCCATTTTGAAAATTTTTAATCTCTCACACACAAAAGAAAAAAAGAGAAGAATTCTGGGAAAACACGAAGTGTATATGGGGAAAAAATAGTTATTAAGAAAATTAGGTTGCAACTTCAAGGATCTGACATATATTACTGGAAAAACCCGACATTAAATAAAGATGGTATAATACATATAAATAAAATTTTAAAATTGTCTGTGAAAAAAAAGAGTTTTTCAAAAAATTCTTTCAGTATCGATTTATTCTTGCTAAGACAAAGATTTAGAATATCAAAAGAAAATGAGTGGAAAAAATACAAGTTAGTCTTAGTAAGTCAGTTACATTTCTTTCATTTTAAGTTTCGTTTTTCATCTTCTTTTTATTTCCTTTTCGTTATCATTCTAAAATACCAATTTCCAAATATTTCATTTCATCTTCTGCTACATTCTTTTTTTCGTACTTTTTTTATCTTCCAGAAAAGTCTAAATTAAAGATCATTAAAATGAGTCGCCTTTTATCACATCGTAGGCTTATGAATCTTTTTTCAAAATCTTATCAACATAGCCGTTTCTCATTTTTCTCAACAAGAAATTAATTATTTTCCAAGCGTATGAATAAGAACTCTGAGTATTGACTTGAAACTCCAGTGTATGTACATTTCTCATTAAAACTAGCAAAAAAAACTCCATAGTTAGATTGAAATAAAAGTTTAATGCAAAAAATGCTATATATTTCAAATTCTGACATTCAATATTTTTTTCATTTCAAATTCTTACAGTTTTGAATTCTCAAGATTTTCTTTCAATTAATATGTTTAAAATTACATTTGAACCATATCCAAAGATTTCATCTCCAAGTGGTTATTTATTATTTTATATAATTTGATTATTGCTAATTTTGATTAACCATGTTTTAATATGAATTTTTTAATTTTTTTCACAAATTTTAAATCCAAAACGTAGTTAGCCAGTTTATTGTGTAAGTAAGCAAAATCGGCAAAGTACATTCGAAACTAAAATTTAACTGAACTCAGACCAACTGGATTGAACTTCTCAGTCAATGTAAAGTATTAGAAAAAAAAAAAAGCTTGTTGTTAAATTCTTTGTTTTCAAATCAATAATTCATATTTATTTATAAATTTTTTAATCGAAATATTCATTCAAACATAATATCTAAATAAAATAATTAATCACGCTTTTATTTAGAGACGGACTAAAAGGTATAAACCAATTTTTTAAATGCAAATAATATATTATTTACAAAGAAGCGAAAAGAAACTTAAATCAAATACCTAAATAATTACCGATAATTACCACAACTACTTTCAAATATATGAGTTAAAAAAAAAGTATTAGGTGTCAAACCTTAAAAATTATACAGTGTGGCTATTAAATGACAGGACTGACAGATTTCTAGAAGAAATATATAGCCTTCAAACACCAGCTTGTTGACAGCTGTGTATATGACTTTCTCTCAGATACAGTGCCCCATGTTTATGTAAATAAATCCAAGCTATACCCTGTAGCCCCTTTGCAGTTTTAGGAGGTTTCTTATGTTGTTGTTTGTTTTGTATCGCTGGAAAAATGATAATTGAGAAACAATTGTGCATGAAATTATCAGAAATTTGAAAAAAACCTCTGCACATTTTTGAGTGTGTTTGAGAATTGTTCAAAGGTGGTCGAGAGACAGAGATGACCTACGCCTGATCGCCTTCAACGTCAAAAATGACAATATAGAAAATCGATACTCTTGTTCGATATGACAATTGGTTAAGCAATTCGTCTGATTGTACTTTGAACTGTAAGAAATCGAAGAGACCAAAATCGATTGGCAAACTGTTCCACCAAGACACTGCATGGAGCTTATTCCACACTGTCTGTCAAAAGTTCCAGCAAAGTACATAGCGTTCCAGTGTTAGAGCTATCCACCGTATCTCGGTCAAATCTTGAGCAAAGTGATTTCTATCGATTTTCTTAAGTGAAGTCGACCATTAAAGAACAAAGATCTGACTCAGTTGAAGTATGAAAACAGAAGGATTGACAGAAGACTTAAAGCATTATTGCGAGCAATGAAAAATCTCTGACAGGACGTTGTAGGAAGGTAATGAGAGGGTGTATTTTGGAAAGACTGATAATAAATAAATATGTGTGGTAGGAAATCAAAACTAAAGTGTTTTAGTTAATTTTTGTCATTTAATACCCCATATGTTATTTATTCATTAATTTTAACTTAATTCTACCCTTTTCAATAAAAATTGATTTAAAAGTATTTTTCTGGCATTTAATTATTTTCTATTTTTACCCATTAAACATTAAAAAAAATAATGTTAGTCATACTATGTGTAGAAATCAACTGATGTGGAAATTTGTATTAGGAAATCTTGGCCAACTTAGGTTTCTCTCTGATCTATAATTGCTTGAGTTATGCTACAGTTTTGTATTGTCTTCTATGTTGTCTTGTACATTATACAGTTTTGTATTATACTTGTATGAAAATTTCTACTAACAGTTAGAAGTGGATTAAAATTAGATTACATAACTTGAACGTGGAAGACATATTACTTTCACACACATAAATATAGTAAGTTAAATAAAGGTTTTTGGATATAATAATAAATAGTAATTAAGTTTATATAAAAAAAAATCTAAGTAAAAAGAGTTTCCTAATTTTTTGGTAATTATTTTTAAAAGTAATTATTTTATTTCTTTGATTACAAAAATTTTGATTCTTAAAAACATGAGCAATTATCTCAATAATATTATTTATGTAATAATGGTTTTATTTCCTTTGATGTAAATTTTTTATATGTCTAATTGCTTTATATAGAATCGTATTACGACTGGCACATTAAATGTAATTTCATTTAAATATTTTTATACTAACATAGTCGTAATCATTAATGGGTACCTTATAGCATAATATAATAAGCTAAACTGCTGTTTTGTAGAAAATCAACACCATGAAGGAATCATCAGAATCAAATGAAATTCATGAGAAATGTCAATTATATAGGATATTATACAGTAATAAAGTTTCAAAGCATCGCGCGTGCCATACGCCTACAGCATACTCTGAATTGATGCTAAGCGTATAAAATAAAGTGCTGTAGCGGGACGTTAAAAAGTCTATGATTATTTGTTGGGTGGCAAACGTTTAGTGAGACCTGGTATACCTCCACGACGGAAGAATAAGAAATTCAAGACAACTTACGGAGTTTGAACGAGGGAGGATAATCGGCCTTTGAAGGAGGATTTCTATCGCGCAATAGCAGCTCGTATGCAGCGGAACAGTTCACGAGTGATGCGGAGTTTGGAAGCGATGACCGAAACGAGCACCGAACACTCCGAAAAACAGGCGACTGGACGACGAAGGTGACGTCAGGCGCGATGATCGTACCTGCTCCACATGGCGATGCGCACACTTCCTCCGCAAACTGCAGCGTTGATCTGCAGGTGTACATGTGCAGCTTCGTCATCAGGCCGTCCGACTGCGCCGTAGGTACGTAAAGCCATGACAGCGATTCTCAGCAATCACGGCCAGCGTCTGCGTACGGCTGGTCAAGTAGAGCTGTGCTCCACGTTGCTTGAGCCGCACCGTGCCGGCGACATGGCACCGCAGTCACGCCGGCACAACCGGTATTGCATTTGCCCGCCCGACTCCAGGCGTACGCCTATCGCTCTCCGTAAGACTGAACTCAATTTGGACCGCTGACTATATGAACGTCCACCGGCCTTGCTGCTTGCCTTAGGTTTGACGACACGTGTCGACACCCGAGTAATCTGGCGTTCGTTAGGACTCAATTGATAATGGCTAAAACCAGAGTACTCCATTGTCTGCTAGCCAGTCTTCACTTTAGGCACCTAGCTACTTCGCAGGAATAACGCCTGTGCGGATGTTCAGACTCGTCACACAACCATGCATGTATCTCTACCGGATATTCGCCTAGTGAGCACGTGTGGGATATGGTGCGGTCGGCGTCTCGCTCGTGATCCGCGTCCTGCGAGTTTCCAGACGAACTTTGGTTGCGCATACAAGCGATATTGAATTCTCTTCCTACAAAGCAGATGTATTCAACAATCTGTTTGTCATGACTACGTCGTATGCAGCATATTGTTCAGCGCATGTTGTGCACCAAATACTGATTTCCGGACCTTAATTTGTTTCTTTTTTGTTTTGAAAATTTCATCATTTTTTGATCAGTACTGAAGTCGTTTCTGCATTAAATTTCATTTGATTCTGATTTGATTCTTTCATGTTGTTGCATTTTCTACAAACACTAGATTATATTAGAAATTAGAACATTTAAAAGGTTCTTAGAGAAAGAAACAAATGCAAAGAAAGAGATTATGTCTTAACGTGAATTAATATTTATATTCATGTCAGAGTAGATTCACAAAAATGTAAGGTGATTTCAATTCAATAGATTCCACAGATTTTCTCAACATCAAATACAAAGGAAACAATGAAATTTCTGAGGTGATGAATCATCGTGTAGATTGAATTTGACGAACTCAAAAATGTACTACATATTTCATGTTTCAATTTTTCAAAACCAAGTACTAGAAAAAAAGACATTAACATATTTATATTTTTATTTCAAAATACCGACAAATCTTTCTCATAAATAAAAATCGAAGAAAAGCAAATCACTCTTTATACAAAAATGAAATTTTAAAAAAATACCTCAAAATGTGTCATTTAAAATCTGTAACATTAACAACTGTTTTTTTTTAAAACCTTTCTACCAATCAATCCACTAAATTCTCAAGTATACTTAAAGTGATTTCGATACTTTTCAAACTTCCAAATACCCATCCTTCTACAGCGTCAACTCTTAGTGCCAATAAAGAATAAAGAATGACAAAAAAATGTTGATTTTACGCAGTTTATCATAAACGCAAGCGCCGAAACAAAAAGTGAAACTTAAAGTCTATGCAACAACACAGTATTCAAAGCAGCTATGAAATATGATCCGGCTATGCAAATTTATGCGACTTCAGAAATGATCGATGATTACAGTTCTTCTCATCGAAGTTTACCGATCACTGTATTTTTCTGGCAGGAAAACTACAGCAGTTGCTTTCATTCCTTTTCGTTTCCAAAGCTTTTTATGTGTGCTCTTGTTTGAAAGAGCATTTCTAATGAAATTTCGAGTACTTTTTCTCGGAGTAAGGAAAGTGATAAATTAACGCAAGTGATGCCGAGTTTTCCCTTTCCTCATGGAAGCTTTTACGAGTTGTAACATTTTTAATGGTACTTCAGAAGGAAAGTGATTTTTTTTAACTTTCAATAAAAGCTCTGAATAGTTGAATTATAGGAAAATTGGTAAAAAAAAAGGAAAAAAGAATGAAACTTTTTAAAATCTGTCTTCAAAGCAAAAAGTGTAATTTGGTCTTGCATTTTCTATTTAAGACCTATGCGATTTTTTTTCCTTTATTTGTTTGAAATAAAATTCGTGTTGGCGATTAGTTGTCTTCATTAAAGTCCTTATACTTGTAGGTATATTTTATTATACTCATCATATTCTCATATACATATTGAATTGAATAATGTGATAGTCCTAGTACAAATGCTCTTTGTATATATATGTATATATATATATATATATATATATATATATATATATATATATATATAATAATGATAATCAATGTGTGTGTGTGTGTGTGTGTGTGTATTGTTCGTAATGGCTCTCAGATGTACATAATTTGAATATAATTTCTTTGTTTTCAGCCATTTTTCTATTTCAGGTTATTTTTCTAATTTTAAAAGTTCTATTTTGTCATTTTTAAAGGTTCAAGATTTCATTTAAAGTTACGTTAAAATGTATACTGCATTTAACGAATCATCATCAAACTCTTTTGTAATTGTTTGCAATTCTACAAATTCAGTAAGATGTATTATTCTGCAGTCAATAAAAATTTACAGCTGTCCGACAGCTGTCAAATTTATACACGCATCTTTTGAGGCTTAGGGCTAACTAAAAAACATATGGATTTAATTCTAGTAGCGCCATCTATGTGTCAGGCCGGGGACTTTTCAATTGCCCTGTTAATTAAAAAGCCTATAATGAATAATAACATCTCATCAAATTATGCTTCTAACTATTAGGATTAATTTTTTGAATGTTATTACTGAAATAGAAATGATTTTCCTAATTAATTGCATGTGTACATTTATTTTTGAAATAAAAAATGTATATGTTATATGTAGTCAAATATATTTAATAAATTTATGTATCAGTGTTGAACGGTTTTTACTTATAATCTATTTATCTTTTGATGTAAAAAAATAATTTATGTACATTTTTATTTCACTCCTGCTTAACGATTTAATGATACAATAGCAAAATTTTTAAATACATGAGAGTTAACATTCTAATCACAGATTTTGTAAGTAATATTTATCTAGTTTGTGCTACAAGTATATATTAGGGTCCCCAGAATGTTTTTCAGCTTAGTAAGCGAAAGAAAATAATACATTTCTCATAAATTTTATAATATTTATTGTTCAATGTTATTTTCATTGAATCGAAATTAGTCTATAAATATCCAAGATATGTGTCTGACAATTAAGTGTAAAAAATATTTTTAATCAAGTTGTCGTGTTCCCATCTTTGCTTGCTCGGAACAAAATCAAGCACTTATTAGACTAGACGATAACTCATTAGCATAATGCATGACCTACAAAAACATTGTAAGGAAAAGTGCACACTGTAAGCCCAAGCAACCTGCCGCCTCTACCTCTAAGGCGAGATTGAACCTGAATTAGAGAATTCTGTGTACATAATGGGACTTTTGAAGAGCAATCTAATGAGAGCTTTCTGCGGCTCTCTGCAACAACGCCAGAATTCAAACCACCTAGATAACTAACCCTACAGGGAGTCTCTTTTAGCTAAGTTGATAAGAGCGTAAAAAAAAGGGACCAGTTAACTTTCCTTCAGACTAACTGGTGAAAGTTCGAAGCTCCACAGTACACAGATACCAAATCTCTTCCTCGCTATAGGATAAAAAATCAACACTCGCTAAAAGCTCTTGAAACATAACGAAAAACTTAATTCGAAGAGATACTATCGGATAATTAAATGATTTAAACAAAGCATTGAAAAAATAGCTCAATTATGCTCAATAGGATATACATCATACCTCATTATGATAATGACAGACTACGTGATGTGTTTTGTTGACTTGTTTGAAAACTGCAGAGCTATGCATGGAAATTCTTTCCCATCCACTATACTCCCCAAACGAAGCCTTCTCTGACATTTTTTTTTACCAACTGTTTCTCTCGATGTAAATTTTCTTGAAAGGAAAAAAAGAATCTGAAACTAATGCAAACGTCTAACGAGCACTACCTGATTTCTTCGCCTATAAACACCAAACTTTATTCAAAAATGGTATTTACAAATTATCACGCTTTGAAGAAGTCATAAGTAACGACAAAAATTACATCACGCAATAAATATTATTAACTGCACGAAAAATATATCATTTTCTTTCAGAACTATATGGTAGACCTAATTCATGATAATGCATATAACTAATCTTCGAATTAGTTTCAGAAATAAAGGCAAGTGTGTAACAATGTATGATTAAATATATGAGAATAAGTATGAGACGCACTTAACAATAACGCATTACTTAACTTTTTGGTTGTTTCAGAAGTAAATGCAAGTTACATTAAATATTACATTATAAGAGTAAACATACGAAGAATTGTATGAGAAGTTCTTGACAGTAAAAGAAAGCTCGTGAGATTTCTACTATTAACGCCATTAATATTACTGATATTCTTTGCCATACCATTTTTAGCCTTTTATTCACACAAGATGAATTGTTACCGTGTTTATGTTGTGGTGCTTGAGAAATATCTCAAGTATTGCGTTTGACAGCTATTATTCATGTTTGTTCCCCTTTTGCTGAAAATATAGTGCTAGAATGACTTATTTTTATTTGTAAGTGTGTCTTGACAATAGGTTTATTACCTTGTTTGCTGAATTTATTGATTACGAGTTATGAGTTTAATGTAATGAGAAAATGTTATGAGTTTACAGTAATCTTAAGAGGCATTAGAGTCATTTTCTTAATATTTGGAAAAATGCACAAGTCTTCAAATCTTATTTTTGTATTGAAGATCTTTTCTAATTTTTCGATTGTATCATTTATTTCCCTGAAAAAAGAATACATTATCGAGTCATTTTATGAGATATATAATTAATAAGATAATATTTAATAAATACGAACGTTTTTGTAGCATCGCTTCAAAAAAAGTAAGGATTGAAATTGCGCGTAAATATGCTTTACGACCCCTTTTTCAGTTTGAACTAGGTTGAACAGCTTAATTTTATGTCTGAACTTAACCTTACAATTGTTTCCCAACTTCAGTTTTAGATTATTTATTGCTGATATGTTTGACACTTTTAAGTGAGTGATTTTGAGTCATGATGGAGTTTAATGACACATGATTCAGACATGGCCATTTAGAGCCAAATAAAGCACAACTGTGATATAGCGTTTGAAAAACGGGAAGGAAAGTAAAATGATTCAAACGAAGGAGGAAGTCAGAAATGTAGAATGATTGCTAGGGTATCCCAGGGCACATCACTCGTTTTTACAAAAGACAGTAAAGGCTAGTAAAGATAATTAGGGTGTCTCAGGGGTTATGATGACCATATCTATCGCTTAGAAGATAAGCCCCAGAGCGCTCGAAATTTTAAACTAAATTTCCAAGTGTGAAACTGGAAACTGATATAGTTACTCTATAGAAGAGTAAGAGAGGATCTATCACGATTTTCCCTTCAGTGAATCTCGGCGACATTCTTATTTGAATTGCTTAAAATGAAACTCCACCAAAATGGAACGGGATTCATCTAGATTAGATTAAAGTAACGAAGTGTAAAGAATCGATTAGATAAAATACAATTATAAGCAGGGAAGATCATAGTTATATAGTAGGTGGTAGAATTACAGTAAAGTGACAATAAATCGAAGTGAGATCAATCGTTCATAGTTTAAGGAGCAATCAGAGGAATTTTAAAAAAATTCGAACCCTCAATTCCAGTTACTCTCTCAAGTTGTGCTGAAGTTCTAAGCACGTTAAATGGTTTAATTACGAAATATGTTATTAATGTTATAAAACATCTCCTGCAGTTAATGATAATTAAAATATTTGTTATATAAGTGATAGTTAATTGATAATTTAGAAATAAACTAAAAATTAGTGCAGTTGTATATAAAACCGTGCATCTTTTAGAGAAGTCATATCTTTGGACATGACTATATTGCCACGCAGTTTTTTTATGACATTATGGGTTGTTTACCATCTCCTAATTCAAAAGAGTTATTTCTGCCACATGTTTACTTTTGTCTTCTTTTGAAAACATTGCCTTCTGAAGAATCGCACCCCTTCCTTGACTCAAAAGGGTTGGCTTAAATTATTTCATTACTTGTATCTCCTATGTTTTCCTCAAAGGTATTTTTACCCAACAAAGCGATCTTTAACTTTTCAAGTCTTGTCATTTCTTCATTATACAAGAAAGTAAATAAACACTGGGTACAATAAGTTTGAAAACGACCTGATTTCACACTAGGAATCACTAACACGAGAGAGAACACAGAGTGTCATCATATTCCAAATACTCGTACAAAATTGAAAGATGTTCGGAATGCGCTTATTTCTCAAGATGCGAGTACAATTTAACCTTCAAAGTAGGCAATCGGTTTAACTCAGACGTCGACAGCCTATGGCATGCGTGCCAGATTTGGCACGTAGTATAATTTTCAGTGGAACTCTACATCACCCTACACAGTTATCAGGTAATAATAAATCGCCCTGTCTCTTTCATCTCTGCGCCTCATACATTTGTCCTCCTTTAGTTCGGTTAGTCCAGCTGAAACACGAGTATCGAATATGATTTCAATCAAAAGTTGAATTTAGTTTGACGCGCGTCGGGGGTTACAGGTTACTTTTAACTTTACAAGCGCTTAGTTTTATTTGGGAAAGTTGTACAAGCTCTTAGTTTTATTTTATCTGTTTAATTTTGAGACAATTGATACCTAATTCATAATCAAATAGCCACTAGAAAAAGAAAACTTAATTTTCGCAGTTTTCAATAATCTTGAACGAATGGATATGGATTTGTACAACAAAGTGTTCGTGATCTATGTATGTGTATTATGTCGCCAAAGCCTTGTATGTCACAAATAACGTATAAAAGTCATTTTCAAACTAAACATCAATCCAGGCATAAGTATACTGATGAGAAATGTGAAATTGTAAAAAGAAAAGTTGTTACTGGATGTTAGAAACAAGTTACAACTTTGTCAAACAACTGGAACCAAACCTAAAGTGACCAAATGTAGTTTGGTAAATTTTCATTGTGTTTCCACCAAAGCCAAACCTTTCATAGAAGGTGAATATATAAAAGACACATTTTTGTAATGTGCTGAAATAATTTTCTGCGATTTACCAAATCTACAAACAATATTATCCCAAATTGAAGAAATGTCGTCCCCTGTGCGAACTATTAAAAGACGAATAACTCAAAGTTTAGAAAATGTAACAACAAAACAGAATTCTGGATTGCAAGAAACTGTTACATTTAGTCATGATAAAAGTACCGATGTGAAAGGTGTTGCACACATTGCAGTAATTGCACGATATTGTGATAAAGAACGAGTTTATGAATAATTATGCAGCTTGATTTCTCTGTCCGGAACAACTAAGGGACAGGAAATTCTCTTTTCATTTAAAAATTATTTTGAAAATAAAAACATTAATATAAATAAATATTTTGTGCAACTCCTAACGGAGCACCTGAAAATTGTTGGGAAGGGGAAAAAATTTGTCACACTTCCTGAAAATTATATTGGACATAAGGTATTGATCTTTCATTGCATAATACACCAGGAAAAATTAGTTGCAAAAATTTCGTCATAGTACGTCACACAATTTATTAAAATATTTATTTTCATATTATCTTATTCTTCATTGTTATACTGGACATTTAAATTTCTTTATTAGTATACAGCAATTTTAGAAAAAATAGGAAGTGAATATAAAGATCTCCCTTTACATAACCATGTCCGTTGATTTAGTCGAGGTAATGTCTTGAATAAGTTTATGTTATTTATAGAATACATTAAAACTTTTCTTAGTGAGAAGGAACAACCTTTCTCAGAATTGGAAGATAAAGAATGGTTATGCAAATTGATGTTTCGGATTGATATAACTAAATTTTTCAATGAGTTAAACTTAGGATTGCAAGGAAAGGGCCAAACAGTGCTTGGACTTTCTGAATATTAGAAAGGCTTTTCTACAAAGTTAAATATATTTTCCATGATTTTAATAGTAGTCCTTATAAATACTTCTCAGATCTTAAAGCACTCACAAATACATGATGAATTTCATATATACAAAGATGAACTTTAAACCTACGCTGATGTACTTAAGGATGAATTTTCCAAAAGAGGCAAAGACTTTGAAGATTGTATGCCTATATTTTCCTACATAATCCGGAAAAAAGTTTTAGAACCATTAATAACCCGATTCTATTTATCAATTTTGAGCAAATGGAAGTTAATAATTTTGAAAAGAATGTTATTGAACTACATATTCGACATTACGGAAAGCAAAATTTGCGGGATTATGAAAATTTCTGGAAGGAAATCCAAACGATAAATCAACAGCTATTTTCCTGGTTGTCATTGACGAAGATATTTAATTATTTGATGAAATTTGCATGTGTTCTACTTTTCGCTTTTCGTTCTACTTGTCTATATGAATAAATATTTCTCATATGAAAAATATGCTGAGTCCATAAATAACAACTGAAAGTTCAGAATCAAATTGAAAGTCGCAAATTATACTCCTGATATTGCGATATTAAGTAAACCTGCGCAAAGACAAGGTTTGCATTTAATTTTTAATTTCTTTATTTAACTATATTGAATGAATACTTATATATTTCGCAGTTTATTACTTTTATTTTAATAAAAACGCTTAAAAGTAGATAATACGCAATATATATATACAATTTTAATTTTTTATTTATGTTGAAGGAATAGTTATATTTTAGGTTATTCATTTTTAACTATGTTGATAAATATCTTTAAGTGACGCATAATTAATATGTGATAAATTTCTATTTGATTATTTTTGACCTATATTTCCTATCTCTTCATGCATTGCCCTGGGAATAAAATTATTTCAAATATTTCTTACTGTGCTCCATCCTAAATCATATCGATAGATTAATTTGGCATACTACAGCTTCAAATAGGAATTACCAACCATTGGTCTAACAATTTTTACTGATAGATAAGTACGAGAAACGAATTTTCCTAATCGTAAGGTGTTGAAACACTCCTTTTGCGTCTTCCCTGGTTAAATTTATATTCTGATTATTGATCCAAACGCGCTTTTGGAGTTTGACTATAGTGAAAATAGTATTGATTATTTAGCTTTAAAATTCAAGAAAGTTACTAACAATAATTAATTAGCATATTTATTATACTATTTCCCTTCATTAGACTATTTGTAAAATTTTTTAATGAAAATTAATATTGGCAAATGATGATAATAACCAACGAGAGTTATATCGTGATCTAGTTGGTCTACGAAATTTTATAAGGTAACCCAATATTTGCAAAAACTGTAATAATTTTTTAATGTTTTGATTTATGAATTCTTTACATTTATGTTGAAATTTATTAATTCACAATTCAGACTAAAACAAGAATTAACTAACATTTCGGAAGATACCAGGGTGGTTAAAAAATATCTGTTTTTGAGTACGGAATATGGTTCTAAAGCAATTTGTTGTTGCTGTAGAACCATATTGTTTCCAATTGTTAAACGGTGCCAATTTTGATGCTTAGTTTTAATGGTTGCCTTGACGAATTATCACAATATTGAGTCTAGTCGTCACCATCAATGAGACGTGGATTCATCATTATGCAGGGACAACCAAGCAATAATAAAATCAATGGGTTGATTTTGATGAAACCTCTTCAAAGAAAAAAAATATGTTCTCATTGGCTGGAAAAGTTACGGTGATTAATATTATTATTATTATTTTGAATGAGAAGGACATTGACTTCTGAAGAAAAGCAAAAACTATCAATAGGTAATACTGTAGTGAATTTCTCCATATCACATTTCCAACACGGACACTTTTTAAACCATCTTCATAAATAACAGTAAATATTACTGGTGTTTTCAGGTAGAACGTTCATAACGGTATAGATATCAAATTATATTTTAATACGTAATTATTTATGAATAAAACTAAATCATTTTCTAAGTAATAACTTCAAAAATGACAAAACTAAAGTAACCTAATATTTGTAAGATACAGAAATTATTATCCTATAATTTCTAATTTTTATTTATGTACAAAATTTCATTTCCAGTGAATATTTTGAATGTTTATTTGCATTTTTTTTTCTTGCATGTGTATTTTGCATTTAATTTAAATGATTATTCAGTTTCTATTGAAAATATTCAATTACGTAATATATACTTCCATATTCATTCCATTGGGAATTTAAGGATTTTATTCTTCCTTTTATATAATAAAGCAGTTTCACGTTTGCTTTCACAAACTACAGTACGCCTTTTAATCTTATTAATGTAATCTTATCATTTTTCATAAGTTAATAATTCATAATTTTAGTACTTTTTCCATTAAAACTACATTATTTTGAAAGATATTCATTTGCAGCATTTAGATTTCATTTAAATTCCTCAGGGCAAATATTTTCAAATTAGAGGAATAACAACATTCCTTGTAAAAAATACTCCATATTCAATTAAAGCAATTTGTAAGAGATAATAAAATTCAAATATTTATGTTTAATAATATCGTTATTTTTTAAATGTTTTCAATAATAGTGAATAAGCTTTTCAAGTAATCTACGAAACGGTATTGAAAAACAAATAGTATGTTTACCATTATTCCAAAAAGTAAAGCGTGTTTAAAGTTCAATTTGATTTATTTTGGATGTTCAGATTTATATGTAAAAATATTCTCTCAAAAATAAACGTTAAATAAACATTTCTTGCTGTTAGAAATTCGATTAATAATTTTCTCAAAATATAATTTGGTAGATTAATTTTATATTTTTTCACGCAATTGTCACTAATTATATTTGTTTGAATAAAATTTATTTGTTTGAATATTTCTGTTTAATAATTGTTTTCCTAGCTATAACGGGTTAAATAATATTGAAAATTATAATACCACGTTTCGAATTCTGGCTTGTAATTTTCTGTGTTATTTTTTTATTTACCATCCTTGATTCTAGGATTCTAGCTGCAGTTGTGATATCGCTTCAGTTGTTTAATCTCAGATTGATCTCTATTCATAAAGTCCTTGAAACTGATTTAAATTTGTGCAAGCATTTAACGCATAGCTCATTGCACTTTAGAGTTTGTTAGAATAATTGATACAAAATAAAACTCATCTACTTGAATAATTTGAACTTTTCAATAATAAATTGTGTTTTAGTATTGCAATCCATTTCAATCATTTTGAAATAATTGAATTAAACTATGCATAGAAAATCTATTATGAGATTTGTCTAAAATTGGATTTAAAATGATGAAAAAATTAAATATATACAAATAATGGCAAATTAATAATGAAATGTAATTCAATTTTGTCCTAAGTGTAACGTAAACGAATTAAAGTTTCAAAATGATACTTACTATTGAACGAGATACATTTTCACAAAGTGCAATTCATTTGCATTTAATATATATTTTATTTACTGACATTGCTATTTTATTCAAGAATGGAGCGCTATCTCATACAAATGCAACATTGTAAGTGGAAAATCATAATGAATATGTTTTCAACAAGCGTTTTCTAATTTTATTCGATCTTTAAATTAAATGAAACAACGTAATATAATTGTTTTTTAAAACTGTACATCACTAGCACTTTTATAACTGAAATATTTCATAATAAAAATTAATAAATGAGAAAAGGCGAGAAAATTATTCAGTAAAATTCACATTTTTTTTTTTTTTTTTTTTTTTTTACGTATCCTGTATTTTTCTATCTAAGTTATATCAGTTGAATTATGAATTCAGGAAAACGCAAAACGCTATTATCACCTCATTAAAATGCATGCAATGTTTTCAAATCGAACATTAAAAAAAATTAATGATATTTAATGCTTTAATGTGGATAAAGTACTGACACTGATACATTCAATAACACCCTTCCTGGCACAAAATTGAGCATTTTTTCATACATTAGGAGAAAATGCATTAGCATACAAAGCGAGAGATATATAACTCCGTATAATCATCTCTAAGAAAAAGAAGTAGACCTACATTCGGAAACATCTCACGAAATATTCCTGCCGTCGATTTACTACTAAATACGAACAGATAAGTTCTAAATTTACATATTTTAATAAATTCAAAGTTGAACTGCACAAGTGGAACAGATTTGGGATGAAAAAGGGAAAAAGATGTTTCAATGAAAATTCAGTTTGTTTCTTAAAGTGACTTGGTTTGAAAACGATGCAACGTGCGAAATGTGCCGCAAATTTTAATACGTAAGCAAATGTTTTCTCTTGCATTGTGAGTAAAAAAAAAGATATTAACGGAATTCAAAGTACCTTCGATATATGCTTATGTAAGATCCCATGTATCTTTTCCCTTGGAGTGTTTAGTTCATTTCGGGATATATTTACTTTTTAAATCTGTATCTTACTATCTCCATTTTGAACAAAGCAAGAATTTTAAAGTCTTTTATAGAACACAAAAGTAATTTTCTCTCTTTTTTAATGTATCATCTTCCTTTACAAACTGGGGTAAAATATCACAAACATTGAACGTAAAATATTTATTCTTGCTTTATTTTATCAACATATGTGACAGTGAGATTTTTATTTTTATCGGAAATTCATCCGAATTTGGTGTACAAAACATATTTTTAAAAAACTATTAATTTAATATTTTTTCAACCAAACAAAAAATAATTATAACAATGAAGATAAAATTAGTCAGATTCCTGGTTATATTTTCTACATTTCTATACACCAGTTAAACAAGAACAGTTGTAAAATATACAAGGGTAAAGTTATGTATGTTAAAGTATGGTATACCCATAAAGGATGTTTCCATTGCCTATAGAACACGCGATTCCCTTTTTTATTTTATTTTATTTTCTTCTAAATATTTTCAAAATGCCTTTATTATTTGGTATGCTTTATTTTTTTTTTTTTTTGTAAACTCTATTTTTTTCTCCGAAATAGTCTGTGTTTTACGAAAACTTTTTCCAACTTCTTTTGAATATTTTGTGCAAGGAATGTGACTATTACTTTTATAATTTAAAACTAAGTCAAACCTACAAATATCGTAAAGTTTAATTAAATATTCAATAATATCACAATTCCAATTGAAGAAGCGTCAGAAATATTCAAACACAGTTTAGTAGATTTTTCTATGGATTATGCATGATTGTTCTTTCTCTCTCTTTCACTCTCTCAAATACTCGAAGATGCCTCATCGCTTCTAAAATCTACCTTAGAATTGAACAATTAAGTCTTATCTTACCAGCACACTCGCTTCAAGTGAGGCATTTCTCGAATCCAGGAAGTTCGACTTCCATTAACATTTACTCTAATCAGGCGTCACTTTGAAATCACTTCGATACAAACGATCAACTACAACAATTCACTTCAATTTCCTTCCCTTCTCTCTCGTTTTTCATCTGTTCCTTATTCTTTCAATTCTATTTCGCTTTTGTATCACAATCTTTAATTCAATTCACTACGCTTTTAGCTTCATCTAATTTTCATAATTGAATTTCATCTACTTGGAAAGGAGTAGGAATTTTAAATATATGATCAGAAAATAACCCCAAATGTTAGTTAAAAGTTTAGAGAATAGACCAAAGTTACTTCTTTAATTCTTTAAATGACATCCTCCTGCCAGCTGACTGTGTAATCAAAGAAGCTAATAAATCTAAAAATCTATTGAAACTAACAGTTAAATAGATGTTTATGTCTACATTTATATATCATCGCATTTATATAAAAGGTAGAAAATAAATACATTTATAAATACATAAATACATTTTTCTCATTTTTTTTCTGTATATTACTTCCTTTTTAACATGGTATTAGGGCTTTATTTTTAATTAATTGTTATAAAAAACACGAGAGATATTTAGAAACGATTACCTGAAATAAGTGACGATATAGCTACTGTCATTCTTAAATATAGCTAACGATCCTTCTATTTATAAGTCATTCGGAACATCTTAAATAATATGTCTTCCAAATTCTATTAAATGCTCACTTGACGAAAGGAGTTTTGAAGAAAACATTTTTTTCGAGGCCATTACTCACCGTTTAATTTCTTCTGAAACCGCAGAAGAAAGCAGTGGAATAAAATAAAATGGAAGAAAACAAGATAGAAAAATAATTGCCTAAATCAACTAATACGTTCTAAAACTATTTCTTCTTTCTCACTTCTCATAATTTTCCAGATCAAATTTCCAGACGCATTAGTGGAAAAAAGTCAGCCGAAAAATCCTTTACTGGAAAGAAAATGACGAACGATATTTTTATTTTTACTTATTTGGATATTTTGAAAGCTTCGTTTTGTTTTATTTTTTCTCATTTTTATTCTTTCCTCCTTCCTCCTCTTTTACGTTATTACTTTTACCGGAAACAAGTGGCTCGACCAGAAGAGGGAGGTAAGGAACAAAAAAGGTCGAAGCGCCATCTACGGATAAAGTTGTAATTAAAAGCGGTGTCATTGTTTATGATTTTTTCCCAACTGTCATCAGGACTAGAATGATGTAAAGGTTCGAAAGGCCACCATTTGAGCTTTAAGGGACCATTTCTTTTATAAGTTTATGTTTGATTAAAGTTCCTTTGTTAAAAGGGAAAGCAATGGATTATATCCTCTACTTAATATTTTAGTTTAATATGCATACTTTTGGTGGAATTATGTTAAAAATTGTAATTCATATAGTTGAAGCAAATATTTTATTTTTACATTAGTGACATAAAAATCAAAATAATTATAAATCTTTGTTTAACGATTATTAATGGTATTAAACAATGTTTTGTCTATTCATCTTTATAATAATTAAACATTTTAAAACGTTCTATAATATTATCGCAATTTTGTTCTTTTGCTTTGAAACTTAATAGAATGTGCATAAGTTAAATTTTAAAAATATTTAAAAAAAATTCTATAAAAAAAAGAACAACTTCTGTGAATTAACTGTAAGAAATAAAAATTTTATATTATTTTAAAAATGACCTTAATTCCTTGATTTCTTAATAAATGTAAAAATTCTAAATATTGTCGAATCTTGGCACACTGAATGTAATAATCATTATGGTATAAAAGTGACAGTGCATGATCATATCATATACATGAAATGACAGTTAATTAACAGGAATGTCCTTGCAATGGTCATTATGCTTGTCGGCAGGGGTTGGAAACGGAATCTAAATGATTTTGATTCCTCCGGGGTGCAGATGACACCTTATTCAAACTATTTTAATTTGTTTTTAATCTTTGATTGAGCAGGTTTTTTCTGTCGGAAAACCATGATCTGCAAGCTTAAATATCGAGCAACTAATTAATCAGAAATTCCATAAACAAAGTCTCCAACTTAATGTTCAATTTTTGAAGGGCCTGTTTGACAATAATTGCAAATCCCACACTCGAATATCTGAATAACTCAAACAATGTTTTGATGAATAAGAGGAGGTTGAAATCGACGAACATTCTGTACCACAAGATTTGACGAAAACGTATGGAATAGTAATGAGATTGTGCGGGAAAACCTACGTTTTTTATTCGTATGATGGCTGAAGTAAAGAACATTGGCAGAAAGACGGAAATTTGTGTATAAGAATGAGCGAAGTTTCCCAAAAATGGTTCCAAAAACCTCACAAGTAAGCAACACGCCATTACGTAATGCATTCTCTATGCAATAGTTTTTAGTGAAGCATTATTGGCTCGGTGATCGATCGTATTCATCAGACCTCGCTTTGTGTGACTTCTGATTGTTCCGGTAAGTGTGAAAACATTAAAGAGAAAAAATTATTCTCAGTCTCTGGAAGATGTTAAGACAAAAACGGAAGACTTATTGAAGAACATTCTACTTGAGGACCGGTGACCTTACTTCATATATATATATATATATATATGTGTGTGTGTGTGTGTGTGTAATGATTTAACTTAATTCCCATTAATTTCTCACTATTAAAGTTTAATTTACTAAATTTCCCATTATCTCCTTTAAAGATAATGTTCATTCTTATTTCCCGATCCCCTTTCAAAGTATCCCTTTATTTATTACATCACGCGCTCTTAAAACTGGTTAAACCCGCTTGAATCAATTATAAATCTGTCAAAACAATCCCTTCAAATTCCCTATTTATTATGATATTTCCCTGGAATCCCTTTATCCATACCACGTGTCTCTGACGTTTCAAATGAAATTTCCCTCATATATAAGAACAAACAAAGCTAGAAACGCTCTGGTTTTTTTTTTTTGTTTTTTGTTTTTTGTTCTCTTATGATGCATTAGCTTGAATCAAAAGGCGGAGTGGAAATGGTCTCTCTCTCCGCTTAAAATAAAAGTTCCGTGAAAATTCAATATGCCTCGACTATTATTTCCATGACTTATGTTGATTAGTTGTACACAAGAGAAAGATGATATTATGTTATATATATATATATAGAAAACCAGCACCTGCGGTGCAACAACAACAAAGCCAGAAGTTAAGACGATTTAACAAGTAAAGATGTCTCTTTATAAGTAGAGACATTTCTTAGAAGTTAAAACGACTTATTGAGAGAGATGTCTCTTTTAGTCTAGTTGGTAAAGGAGCAACAAAAAGTTACCGGTCAGCCTTTCTTGGAACCCGATGGAAGAAGGTTCAAAACAGTCGCCGGTAACCAAGGACAACTCTCTTCCCCTTAACTGGGTCAGAAAAACAGTCAATGCCGAATACCTATACGGTGGTGTATAAGAATTGAAAGGAAATGTGCAGTTAGGGAATGACAGCTATCTGTATTATATTTTTAATAAAGCATATTTTTCCGACTGATCCATTATTTAATTTCCATACCTTATAATGAATCATTTTATATGCATTTTTCATTTTCTGGTATGAACAAATAAAATCCTTTTCACGCGGCACTTTTAAGATCTTCAGAGGTTATCGGATGGTGATATGTTTAACAAAGATGCTTTCACCTTATAAATAATTCTTTAAAATATTTAATTCCGGTTAACAATTTTACCAATTTATACGATTTACGTTCTAAGATATTTTTGAACTTATTGTCACGGTGGTGAACTGCGTTTTAACACGGTTGTATCTTATCCCGTTCATTATTTACATTCGTTACATTATAGCATATAGACAAATTTGAAACGATTCTAACTTTAAGAAATTATTCTTGTTAAGATATTGATGTCTTAGGATATTTATACGGGGGGGTGCTTAGAAAGTAAAAATATTAAACCTCTGATACTCAAATAGATTTATTTTAGCAAGTTGACAGCATTGCGTTCACAATTAAAATCTTGGGAAAATAATAGGTGCTACTTTTTGAATCGTTTTAAAACTCTAGTTATACAATAAGTGTCGTGCTGAAATGATTATATCATACTGAATGCCCTGCGAGCTGTAGAGCGTAATTTGGCTTCTCGCGAAAAAAAATACGCGCTTTTTCAACTTTAAAGAAACAATAACAGATTGCAGGCCTGATTTTATGAACCGCACTGAAGTATAAAAATAATTTCGTGAGTCTTAAGCTTGCAGAAAATATCAAAACTGCTGTTTCTTCCCGAGAATTGATGACTTCTGTCCTTAAAGCCACAAAGAGATTATCTTCGTTGTATTATTGGTCCAAAGGGAGTATTTAATCCTTAGTGCACTAAGAAACTTCAAATATACTCTGGATGATACAAAACAAATGAATAGAATTATGAATGGAGACTATGTTTATCGCATGACAATGTACGTTCCCATACAGCCAATACCACCGAAAAACTCATGGATTCATTCGGTTGGGGAGTCATCAACCTCCACTCTTACAGTCAAGCGGTGCGAAACTTTATTGATGAAGGTATAAGAAAGCACGTCCCTTGGCTCACAAACTGCGTTGTGAAGGAAGGTGATTACGTCCAAAAATTGTATTTGATCATTTGTAATTTTTTAAATAAATATATTGCCTTCTCGTTTTTTAAGGAATTCAGTACTTAGACATTCTGGATAACCATCGAAGTTAGTTTATAATTTTCTTGATGAATACAAATATTTCAATTACGATAAATGTGAGTTCCTATGTCTGATAATACGCAAATACTTAAAACGAATGTATGTTATACCAATTTCATATAATTCCAAATTTAGAATTATAATAATTGTTTCTCATTTAAAACCAAAGTCTAACTTTATATATATTTGAAATAAATATCATGGATCGTATATTTTGTTTTGCTTTCATTTCTCCTAATAGTTAATTTACATTAGAGCAACTTATTAAAATTATTAATTATTTAGGTAATCCATTTCTTGAAAACTTGATCAGCTTACTTCATCTTTCTTAAATGAATTTAATATCATCCCAGCACATGGGCTTAAAATGTAAACTCATAGTCTAAAAAATAAGCAGAATTTCCGTGCCGTCTTTTAGATTTTGACGCCACTGAAAACCCACCATGTAACTGCGATGATACCCGTTAAAATTGTCGAGATCCTAACCTCTCCAAGGCGTAGTGTGGAAGTTTGGAGAGGAGCTTCCTAGCTCCGATGTCGTTCTCGTTACTTGGCTGAAAGTTAAATTTACGAGTTCCGTCGCTCAAAGCCCTCTTATTGCTTCCAAGTGCGATGTTAATAAGCAATCAATCAATCAAAAAATATTTATATTTTTTTTGTCGTGTCCCCAGAGTGAGCTGTATAAAAACGAAGGGATAAATTAATAGTTTTAGATATCAGCACGATTTTATCCTTGTACAACTTTTATCCAGAGATTCTTCCATGATTTATCACTCTCAGAAAACTGCCGAAAATTCAAGCGTCGTTGACTTGGTAGACATTCAAACGTGGCTTGACACTAGTTCAATATATCTGGGCAATTTCTATAGCTATCATATATTCTTCAACTTTCACTATAAATTTTCACACCTCTAAAATGATATGATCTTAAATATAATAGCTTTCTCTGTCACTTCTCTATCCTACTGCTTTCGCATATCTAAAGTCTTTTTCTTGGGAGGATCTCTCAATTTAGATTACAACCGTAAAGATGGCAATAAATTTTGGTTGGACGTTTTCTCTTGAAATTATTTTGCCTCCTTGTCCAATTGATCCGCCATCTCATTGACTTCCATTCCAACACATTCAGGAATGCCATTGAATGACACAAATCTCTCTAAGACTATTTAGAGTTGTTAAATGGTTATAGATGCCTGGTCAGCATGCACCATCACACTGGATGAATTCAAAGCAGCTCTGGAATCACAAGAAATTACCAGATCGTGAGCCTTACTTTTATTGCCTAAGGACAAACATAGCTTGATGTCTTCAAGATCGCTATTAGCTTACCAGTAAATTGAGAAGCATTTGATCCAACCCCTGCTTTCTTTTATTGAAAGCTTTCATCTAATAATACAAGTTGAACATCAGAACCTTATTTAAAAGTGTTGCCCTCAGGGAATGTATGTACATAATTATCTTCAGAGTTGGTTTCTATTGTTTTGACTATCTTTTATAACGTTTCATCAAGATATGAGTATGAAAATCAGCAAAAATGCATTATGAACTTCATTTCCAAAAAGAAAGTATAAAATCTGCATGGTTATAAAGAAATCCAGAGGATAGATAATATTCGCTGGGATGATGAATATTATTCTCAACTTTTGATCTTTGTGTAGTAAAAAATCAAATATGAGCCGACATAAAAGAATCGCGGTTTGATACATATGAATACAAATGAGAAAATGCTACTTATTTAATTTAGATCTTAGAACGTTCAGTGTCAAGTACTCGGCAGAAATATCAAAAACTTTTTAGATTAAAAGATTGTAAAAAAAGGGGTAAAGTTAATAAAATATTTGAACCAAATTTATAATTTTATTTGAATTCTTCGAATTGTCTTGGTAAATCATTAGTATAAAATTTTGTGCAATAGTGCTATTAATTTGATTATAAGTAAAAATGAACATTACATTCAAATAAATTAACACAGGATTGTATTAATATAAGGAAATTGAGGTTTAACATTATATTTTTAAACTGAAAAACGCTGAGCTGGTTGCAGGTCATAAATTGTGAAAGTTAAGTCGAAACTTTACTCATCGAACTTGAAGGTTTCTGAATAAAAACCTGATATATAGAATTTTCAATATTTAGAAACACATATCGAAAACTTTTATTATTTTCTTATTAAAAACAATTGCGAATAGGGTATATTTTTCCGAGATAAATTTATTTAAAGTATTAAAAACTGTAACAAAGAAATTTATTTTAATAAATGTTCAAATACGTATGTAATTTACAAATTTGCTTGCAATATACCGAACATTAAATGTTTGTATATGCATAATGAATAGAAAGTCTTGCATATTTTTAGACTAAGTGGTTCCTAATTCCTAATAAAACCTAACCGTCTGCTGAAGCCGCTTCAAAGAAATATTCACTTTTATTCAATGAATATAGTGAATAGAGCAATCCAAAGGTTAATAATAGTGGGAAAGCAGTTTCTCTCTATTTTATTTCTTTTTACTCTTACTCACCAATTATATACATAGAACTTTTTACAAGTTATATTTACAATTATAGTGGGCCTCCGAACAGCCCTTATAATCATTACCCTGCTTCAGCGATCAGGAGAAGGAAAATATGAGGACCCAACAAAACACCGCTTTACATGATGAAACTGAATCAGAGTCTGAATATATTTCCCATGATCCCCTGCGCTCTCAAACTGTTCAAGAGACATGCTGTCTCATTCATTTTCAGTACCCAAATAAATAATTTCCAATAGTGAGGTAAAAATTTCTTCAGGAATATTTCCATTGCAATAACAGGTAAAATTGGTTTTTATTCTTCATTTATGAATAAGCTCCATAGCCATTTAACTTAAAATATCTTTTGAGTATTAATTACAGAATCAGTAATAAGTGAGTAATTTAGACTAATTAACTATTTTATAGCAAAGTGGACTAAAGTGGCCAACCTTTGCGTTAATTGAATTAAGTGCAGCTCCATTTGAAACATTAAATAAGTTTTTTTTATTACTTCTGAACTCTTTTCTCTAAATTACATGCAAATGACTAATTAAATAACATATTTTACGTTTTATATTTATGTATAAATATTTCGCCATTTTTATTTTGGTGGTAAATAAAAATAAACTTTCGTACATATATGTACTACTGACTTGTGCAACTATATATCGGAGCGAGGAAACGTTTGTTGAAACTTCTGAGAAGTCTTGTATTTCTATGATACGATAGCTGAGGACTGTTTTAAATTTTTTCACTCCAAATTTCATAGTTTTCACGCCAAGGCTTTCGTTAAATCTAGTACTTTAAATTATAACATTTTGAAAAAAAAAATAATTTGTATTTTCTTCCTTATAATGATATTATCGTATAAATGAACACTTTATACAGCACCCAGTGGCATAGCGGTGGGGATATATGAGGTTTGCATCATGTCCCCCTTATAAGGGTTGCTGTGTACTGAAATTTTAGAACGGTATTTTTTTAAAAAAAAATTCAGAAAAAAAAATAATATTCAAAATCCCGTATTCCACATAAACATTCTTTTCATCTTGAAAATAAACAATGAAATTTGAAATTAATTTTCAGATACAAGTGCAGAAATGGGAGAATTCCCTTGAAACAAAGAATTTCTCACTACCCCGCTGAAAACACTCAAGACTTGGGTAGAATATTTAACTCTATGAGATTTAAATTAAATGGATCGTATTTAATGTTTTATAACTATATCGAGGCTCTTTAAAATATACTTTAAACCAGAATGTGTCTCTCACTGACTTCATACTTGCCAAACCCTGTTATATAGAATAAACTTATTTGGAGATATTTTTGGGCGAGATATTAGCGCTAAATATTGGCCTTTTATGTGTGTAAGGATTATGTTTTTCTGGGTAACGTAAGACATTGCCAAACAATGTGATAATTTTTGACTTTAGTCTTTACGTAGTAGCTGTTCCTAAACATTTTCATCGTTATTCTTCATCAAATGTATCTACTTCTAACAGATACTCCATTTGGGATGATGAAACTTGTCTTACTGATAATTGCCATCGAAAGTGCAGAACTCTGTCTTCCCACTCCATTGAAACCACCCGCCCCTTTTGACTCGCTTGGTTGGTTGATGGATAGTGTTTTAATGGCGCCTTAACCAGTACGGCTCGAAACACTCTGGATGATGCCGGACTGAATTCATTAGTCAGCAGTGGACGAAATGGAGCTAAAACTGTGTTCATGTTTCTGTGCCTTTGTTTAGTGTCATTCGGCTATGACACACTCAACCGAAGAGAAATTCATTTTACACCGAGCTTCTGCTTTCGTGGACAAATAAAATTGTTTTGGGTGCAAATTGAATTCTAAGTGAAATTCAGTGGTGGTTATGCTTTCTAATTTATCATTGTCACACTTTGATGTTGGTACCGTTGATTGATATCTCGCCATTTCCGCTGGCTGAGGGAAGGAGTAATTATTCATTCTGCGTGATGGAATGAGTAATTATTAATTCTCATGTTTCGAGTTATTATTCAGAAAATACAACAAAAAATGCTAATAATTTTAGTTAGTAAACTTAAGCTGATAGCACTTTTAATCACTTTGAAGGGAACGATAAGGAGCAATGTGTAACAGAAACCAAATTAGGTAACCAATGGAATAATGTCTTAAGAAAGTTATGTACAATGTTGATTACATTCGTACATTTAAAACTGTTTTAACTCATTAAAGTATTTAATTTTATGTACTTGAAAGTACGACTTAATATTTTTAATTAATATTTTTTTTATCTCTAATTCTTGTGTATAATTAATGCGCTTTACCTATTTTGTAGTTAATATTCATTTTTAAAATTGGATTTTGTATTATACATAAAATTTAATATATAATTAACATTATATTAAATTATGTGATTAATTATATTTTAATAAAATAATATATATTAAATGTTTCGTTATTGTGATAATTAAAAAAATCAAATATTTTGAAATCTATTTTATTAAAGCAAAATTATTATTAGAAAAAAATATTTCGTATTTTCTCGAAAAGAAAAATTTTTAACACAAAATTGACTGGAAAGAAATATTATTTCTTTTGAAACGAATTTTGAAGTTAAACTACTGCATGTGGGAAAAAAGAACTCATCGACATTTTAAATGTCGTCAAATTATTAAAATTTGAGTTACTCTGAAATATGCATTTACACGCAAATTAAAAGTATATATATATATATATATATATATATATATATATATATATATATATATATATATATATAGTGATATATATATATATATATATATATATATATAAAACCGTTAAGAGTTAGTTCCAAAAGTCTTGTATTACATTTAGAAAGATTATTTATAAATATATTTCACGTAACATTAGACTCAAGTTGAAATATACATGTTATTTACAAAGATCTTGAAAATTTTCACAAAACTTTATCAGTTTATTAACTTTTTGAATATTTCAAGAGTTGCAGCTAACTTTCTTTAACAAGAATGAAAGAAGTTAAAACGTCTTAATAACTAGTCTGAGAGAGATACCTATTTTAGCCTATTTGGTAGAGGCGCAGCAAAAAACGACCAATCTATTTTCATTGGATCCACTGCTCCAAAATTCGAAACAACCACCGGTAACCAAGGTCAACTGATCCTCCTAATCTTCACGGGACGAAAATCACTGAACGCTGAAATGTTGACCCGGAACTTGAACACTAGATGGCATCACAGCCTAGAACTACTGGTTGCATATGACTCCTACGAAAAATACTAGCGTCTGTGCAAATAGCACATAAATTAGAACCAGTGATATATCGGCTGTGGTGCATGTGTCTACGAGATCCACTATTGAACTAGAGACAGACAATGAGATCAAATGGAACACTGTTGCATGAAAAAAAAACTCTATACAACAAGGAGAAAATGAATACATTTTGCAATAAGGGCTAGAAAAGCAACCTTCTCTAGAAATATCAGTTAGAATGTTTCTCTTCGTGCCATCACGATAATACTGGAGGGGGAGCATGCAGTGATTCTTTTCACTAACACCAGAAGTTAAAAGGTCTTAATAACTAGCCTGAGAGAGATGTCTCTTTTAACCTAGTTGGTTGATGCTCAGCAAAAAGTGACAGTCAACTCTTCTTCGAAGCTAATGTCCCAGTTTTCGAGACAGCATCTAAGACTTTGCAACTTCTCCAAAATCAACTCTCTGTAGAAAATTCGTGGACAATATAATAAATAAAACTTTTTTTGTTATTAAATTTTAGTTTATTATTAAATTATATACTTTATTTTCCTATTTTTTTACTATTTTTTTTTAATTTAATTTTTTGCTTTATCTGACATAACAGGTCAATTGAAAGGTCCCCGGCCTGACACATAGATGACGCTACTAGAATTAAATCCATATGTTTTTTAGTTAGCCCTAACCCTCAAAAGATGCGTGTATAAATTTGACAGCTGTCGGATCATTAGTTCGTGAATTATAGCATTTTGAGTGAAGCAACTTTTGTTACTGTGAAAAAAATGGATAAAAAGGATTTTCGCGTGTTGATAAAATATTGCTTTTTGAAGGGAAAAAATACAGTTGAAGCAAAAACTTGGCTTGATGTCGTGTTTCCGGACACTGCCTCAGGAAAATCAACCATCAAGGATTGGTATGCTAAGTTTAGACGTGGTGAAATGAGCACCGAAGACGGTGAACGCAGTGGACGCCCAAAAGAGGTTGTTACCGACGAAAACATTAAAAAAATCCACAAAATGATTTTGAATGACCGTAAATTGAAATTGAATGAAATAGCAGACACTCTAAAGGTATGAACTGAACGTGTACATCATATCATTCACGAATATTTGGGTATGAGAAAGCTCTGTGCAAAGTGGGTGCCGCGCGAGCTCACTTATGACCCAAAACAACAACGAGTTGATGATTCGGAGCAGTGTTTGAAGATGATCAAGCGTAATAAACCCTAGTTTTTGCTTCGATATGTGACAATGGATGAAACATGGCTCCATCATTTCACTCCGAAGTCCAATTGACAGTCTTCCGAGTGGACTGCACACGATGAACCCGCTCCAAAGCGTGGGAAAACGCAACAGTCGGCTGGCAAGGTTATGGCGGACTTTTCAATTGATCTGTTATAGTACTTTCTCTTTTAGTTAAAGGTCATTGCTCTCCGCTTCCTTTTTTCAAATTTCATCTTCGTTTGGTGGTTTTTTCGCAATTTGTTTTCATTTTCTGTTGCTTATATCTTATTTAAGTTTTTATAAAAGAATTTTTTTTAATCTTCTGCTTTGTAAGATATAACAACTCTTTTTTTTTCTTTGTTCCTTAGATACAAGCATTTAATTTAAATTTTTCTTATTTTTGTACCTTTCATATCTTAAAATTTTGTTTATATACCCTTTCGTTATATAACATTTTTCTATTTGGGAAAATGTGGACAGTAAAACTAGTTTAATCAAGTTTATCTATCTTTAGCCAAATGCAAATTTTTTAAATTTTACATTTCCTTTTCTTAATGTTTTTTTTTCTTTTTATTGACTTCTAATTTTCCTTCTTTGGTCTATATGTATGTATTTTATCCCCATCGCAATATTGTTTCGTTTTAATCAGTTGTTCAGGTTATATAAGCGCTTTCGTCTTGAATATTTTTCAATATGTTAGCACGGTTCAATAAGTCGTCCTCATCACTTTTAATAGGCGACAGCTCAAATTAATCTTAATCGTACTTCTTTACACTCCAAAATACCATATGCAAACATATATTTCGATTTTGCAAATTTTAATAACAACGTATGTCGACTTATACAAGTTATAAACTAACAGACTAAATCAACATAAAAACAGAACCCTAAATCAACGTTCAGTCATTTGAGGATATTTTTTTCGATTAACTTAATATTTTTCTTTTTATATTCAGCGATAGTTTTGTAGGTTGTTTGAAAACATACATTGTTATAAAGAAGGAATTTATTTCATTCTCAAATTTTAAGCAACATATTTAGTAACTTCATATAATCTAAACATAACGCATTATTTTGGTTTCTTGTTTATTTTTTAAAATTTCTTAAGATATTTAAAATCATTTAAATGTGATGTTTTCTTACTTATTTATGAAAAAAATATTCGATTTTACCACGCTATTAAAATGCTTTATTTCTCAATTTTCTGAAATTCTAATTTTATTTTTTTGAAATAATAATACAGGGTGATTGAAAAATAATCAATAGATCTCAGATTTCTACATTTCAAGAGATATAACAAAAATAAAATTGCACTTTACCTCATAATAAAGGAAAACTTAACGAATTTGTTTTCAAACATTTATATATACTCGAACGCTATATGTGTTCTTTTGTTACACTAAGGTCGTCTATACGACAGTTTAACTCCCTAGAAGACGTCGTAAAAATCATTGTCGATGTTCGTATTGAGTGTAGTGTTGTTTCGCAAATGAAGTAGGCCGCGGCAGTCTGGTTATAGTTGCAGACGAGCTGCTGGTGTTGTTTATGTCAAATCGTGGTTTCAAATCCTGATACCTAAAAATTCTCCCATGGAGCAGGTCTAGTCGTTGGTTCCAAGTCCTCCTAGGGCGTGGAGTGGAAGTATAGAGAGAGAGAAAGGGGACAAGCTCAGGTGTCCTCGTCACTTAATGGAGGCTCAAAAATGCGAGGTCTGTGGTCAATACATCAAATGCTGCTT